>WUQG02189985.1:0-22252 GCA_011317285.2 Androctonus mauritanicus
ATAAAAAGTATTTTATTAACGATTGAAAATTTGAACAAGATATATAAATATATATAGGGAGAGTGTGAACTAATAGTTGGAATTGAAAAATATGAAACTTAATTCCAAATTCCATGTAATTTTATAAATTTTTAAAATTTCTCTATACATATTCATAATTCACTGCTTTATATAATTTTACTATAAATAGTTTGTGAAGTCAATAACTGCTAAGTAGTGGTGATTTACTAGTTTATAAATTTCTCTCTACATTTCATTGAAATCTTGATTTCAGCTTTTGCTATGTAGGTGAGCATTTTTTTATAGTTTTTGTGAAATCTGAACAGTCCTTTAAGTAATAAATATGAAAAACTATTATTTCATATTTATTACTTAAAGTGTTTTATTTTTAATTATTTGTAGATATTAGTCATAGGCCTAATCTACAAATAATTAAAAATAAAACCAAATATTCCTATCTTCCATAAACTAATATAGTTATAATATCACAAAGAAATCAAATTCAAATTACATAATTTTTATATAAAATGAGAAATATGGAAATCATATTATGCATAATTTATCAAATATATCAAGATAAATTAATAATTTTTAAATAATCTCTTTACAAAAATGCTATTTTCTAATTAAAAATATGAATAGTAGTTTAGTTTAATAATAATAATAATAATAATAATAATAATAAATTTTTGCTAGATATTATTCTATGAAAGAGACATTTCCAAATCTAAAAATGATTATTATTATTACAAAAATAATAATCACAATCTAGAAAATTCAAAAGTTTCCTGCAACAAATATGATATACTGCATTTTCAGTATCAGAAATTCTTCAAATTAAATTTTTCATTTAATATCAATCCATTAATAATGATCATGTTGTAATGATCCTCATCTTTATATAAGAAAGAAACAAATTAATATTAATTCATAATTCATATTTTCAACCGTCTTACAGTAATATGATCTGATGAGGGAAAATTGTCAGTAAGTTTTAAAAGTTAATATTTTTTAAGGAAATTTCTTTTTAATGGCTTTATACTTCCTAAATGAATAATAATTATTTTACATTTACAAATTGAAGAGTGTGATTACAAAACAGGTCCAGTCCAATTTTGTTAATTTTCAGGAGAAGCAAAATATGAATAGACAAAGTATTTCATATGTGAATGATTATCTACTACTTGATATTTGTTTCTAATTCATTTGCATTCACCTTTCAGTAGAATCATGAAATCAGTCATCATTATTTTTTAAATAAAACTGACTAAACATAATAGCGTTAATAGAAACATGCTAAGTCCAGTGACTGAACATGTTTTTAATTACACCTATTCTTCATTATAGGAAAAATAAAACTATTTTGATTTAGTTTAAATATTAAAATAATAAAAAGTAAAGTTTGAACTTTGCCTTTATTTAAATGTGAAAATTTTGGTATTTATTTGAAAATAAATACAGACAATAAACTTAAAAATTGAACTGAATTAAAATAAATCATAACAAAACTTTATATCCATAGATATAACTATTCTGCTGGTTCATCTGGATGACAATATATTGAATCATTTCCCTTTGCACTGGAATTGGAAAAAGCAGTAATAATTTTGTAGAAATATTCTACTTTGAGAGGTGCAACAGAGTATTTAAGCAGCTTTTCAACATCTCTCACTTTCTCTAAAGAGACTTTGCTGAATGATTCAATCTTGTGAGCATCTTTCAAAAAGTTCATCCACATTTTTCCTTTTTTGAGGATACAGCAAAATGTTTCATCCCATCATACAGACTTCAGACACCAATCTTAATTTTTTGAGATTTGTCTCATGAAGGACTGAGGAAGTACAAACATATCCAAGAGAGCACATGATTATAACATTTGGGGGAAATACTGTTGAAAACATCGTTAGCATTCCTTATTGCTGGGAACTCTTCTTCTTATGTCAGTGATCGGATTAATGTTGTTGTCTTGTGTTCATCAATATTTTTGTCTTCTGTACAAAAAAATTAAAGAAAATATTATTTGGAAAAGATCCTAAAAATATGAAAAAGAAAAGACTTTTTCTCCTTAATATGTTCATAGTCGCTCATGTCAAATTGCACTAAATCCATCTTAGAGTTGGAATTTTTCATTTACCTTTTTCCATTATTTTTGTTAGCTTTTGTTGTATGTTATTTGTTGTCGTTTTATATTATCATTATTTTCAAATTAATTATTATTTTATCCAATATCCAATATTTTATTCAAATTTTATAGTTTGTTTTTTATATGACCTGTCAGCAAGATTAAGAAAAATGTTCTACACATGTGTAAAGAACTGAGTGAGCTTTCATCATTATAACTCTCTGGACTGAGCAAGTTTTCAAAAGCAAAGCAGGACTCGAATGTCCTGTACACATAGATTAGTATGGTTTTGAGAACAAAGGAGTCTTTTAAGAAGATAGATCACTTCAATAGGAGTATATATTTGCTTCAAATAAAAAGATGATCAAAATGGACTGAATGTGTTTTGGGATCACACTCTTCAATTATTTTCATTATAATAAATATAAAATGCTACAATTTTGCAATATATAATTTATTATATATTAATTATTATATTATTTTAATTACTGTATAGACAGTCCTCTGCTTATGATGTTATGTTTTGATAGCCCCATAATAGGTTGAAAAAATCATAAATCAAAAATGACTCACAACAATAAATCATCTGGATTTGATCCTGGATCCTTCAAGATGATAAGATAATCCAGAATTGTACCCAAGCTGCAAAGTGTAAAATCATTTGGAATTAAATCCAGACTTCCAAGGTGGTAAGCAATTGCTTTATTAGACAGCCAAATAAAGCAAAAAAGTACTTCTAGCCAATATGCTATGAAAATGGCCAAGTTTGGAATATTATAAGGGCAATTGTAAGATCAGATCATCATAAATCAAATGATTGCAAGTAGAGGACCATCTGTATTTAAAAACATTTATTTTTTTTTTTTAATTTAATATTTTATGAAAAATATTGAACAAAAAGTCAATAAAAATTTTATTCAGAAAATTGCAAAAAAATTTTTGCAATAAAAGAAAATTACAGACTGAAAATCTGAATTGCTTTGAGATTTGATTGGGTCTAGATTTTTATATTTTCGAGATTCTAGAGCAACCCTTTCAAAAGTATGAAGTCATTTTCCTTAAATTAATCATAAGGAATATGATACAATGTCAAAAATATCAAAATATAATTGTCTGAAATTATTAAAATTAAATAATTTCAGACAATTATATTTTTGATTCTTTGTTTTTGTTGAAATATGAAACATCTTCTTAATTTGTAGCTTTTTTTGAATAATTTATGTTTATATTAACTTTTTTCTGAAATTTTATGTATTAATAAATTAAAAATATATTTTGATTCATAATCTACACAGCCCAACTTACATAATACTTAATTCACATCTTGATTCTTGATTTTATGTAAAATATTTTTCAAACATGTTTACATTATTAAAACTTCATATTATTTGATTTAGTTGTTTTTATATGTTGTTTATTGATCTTAAGTGTCATATTACTGATATGATATCATTTCATGTATTGCCTTTTTTTCAGTCAAAGAACAATATGCTAGCATAATGTGTAGTACTATCATTGTAGTCCTCCTAACTGTAAGATTGTGATGATCATATTTTTTGTTAAAATTTATTTTTCCAATTTATACAAAATCCAAATTATGTAAAAAACTTCTGTTCCAATTACTTGCATAAGTTAGGGAATTGCCACATATATAAAATGCAATGCTTGTCTGTTGTTTATCTGTTCCACATAGCTTCCTACACTATTTTTGACATGTAAGAATTGAAATTTCATAGTGCCTTCCCTTCACTCTACGGATAATATAAGCTACACTGGATTAAGATCATCCACAAAGTGATCTTAATCCAGTGCATTTGGAGCCATAACAAAAATGCATATTTTAATCCTTTAGAACTTTATTTGAATTTGGACTCATAGTTATACGTATATATGTAACAATGGATGACATTATAATATATTATTAGCATAAGATGATATTATGATTTTACATTATTACCCTGATGATGTCATTGTGTCATAATATGCTGAATATAAAGAACTAAAATTACTTTTATTAAGTTAAATATATTAAATAATCCAAAAGATAAGTACTTTTAGCAATATAGAATATTTAATATAGCTAAACAAACAATTTTGGCATGTAGCCATCTTCAGGTTAAACATAGAACAGAATACCATAAAATTTTCATAATCATAGCAATCAATATCATATATCAATATCAATCATAAATCAGTATCATAACAGAATTTTGTTATGATATTCTGTTCTATGGTTACAAGCCAAAAACATTTGTTTAGCTATATTAAATGTTCTACATTGCTAAAAGTGCTTGTCTTTTGGATTATTTAATTGATCATAATATGCTGATAAAATCATGTTAAAACTGGGCAAAAAAAATGGGAAAAATTAATGGATTTCAAATATTATCTAATAAAAAATTATACTCTTAGTACATTGTCAACTTATTATCCATAAAGACTATAAATTCATAGGGTCTTGATCTGGCCTGTTGAACCTCATTATTTCAGTTGACTCCCAATGAGTGTTTGCCATCCTGTGGTGGACTCTAAAAGTGGCTACCACCAAAAGTATCTGATATGATTTGGCAGCTTAATTCCCACTAACCTAATCTATAAATTCATTTAAAAATTATTTAAAATTTCTTTAAATCAATATGGTGTTGATATCATGATGGCATAATAATTGTCACAAACTGTATCATATATCTCAAATTCCTGGGTTATGAAACAAATCCTCATTAGTTTATTATATTTTGTATTGGTTCATTTAAATATAGATAAGTATAACTTGCTTATGACAGTATGAAATATGTATTGCTAATATATGAATATATGTATGCATAATAATTTATTTACTCAACATAAGATCTGTGTTTCGTCATCATTTCAGTTTCATTTTCAAAAAAGTTTAATATTGATCTATTACATTTCCTGAGAAGATCATATGTTAATGTATTTAAAATCTCTTATATGTTGTAGCATATAAATTCTTTAAAGTAATTCAAAATTTCTATGCTAATTTGTAAATCATGTATAAGTCATCTTGAAAACAAATAATTATCTAAAAAAAGCTATTTCAATTTATGTAATAAATGTGTTTAAATATATTAATTGATTACAATAATGACTAAAGATGACTTTTGAATAGAAGTAAAAAATTATCAATAATAATAATAATAATTTCTCTTGCAAACTTTAGTTTGACTGCAAATTAATGCATTTAAATATTTTTTTCAATATAATTAATATTTAAAATTCGAAATCAGATCAATTAACTCATATCTATTTGACGCATTTACACAGTCTTTCATAAAAGATGAATAAAGAATTAGTAAAATAAATGAAATAAGTTCTCTTTTCAAATCATATTACTAAGTTATAATTTACAGTTTAAAATTTTTAGTACTACGTTTTAATTGTAAACATATTTAATATCTAGTAGAATTGATAAATGTGAGTAATCAACAGAGCATATAAAATTAAAAACTAAATAGATAAATAAAAAAATGAAATATTTATGTACAGTAATATTTAAATAGATTAACTTTATTTATTGCTTAATATATATTAAAATAAATTCTTATTTTTATCTTATTATAAATACAAAATAATAAAAAGTTTGCATAGAATCAAAGAATTTTAATTCACAAAGTGCTTTTAGTTAATATTGCTACAATGCAAGTTTTAGTAATGCTGCATTTAAATAAAAAAACAATAATATAGATATGAATAGAATGAGTTTTGTGATGTTAGTTTAGTTTATTCAGTTTCTTTTAATATTATATCAATTAATTTTTAAGCTTTAAACTGTATATTCTAGTATGCCTATTGATCATATTTATTTGAGTTTCATTCATTCTTATAATAGTAAAATAATAGAATTACTCAAAAGCATTATGTGAAATAATTAAAATATTTTGATTCTATTCAAATTTATTATTAACAAAACTATTATAAACTATTAAAATACATAATAAATTATAATGTATTGTAAATTAATAATGAAATATAATTTAGTTGAATGTTTAGAGAATTTATATTTTCTTTTGTCTCTATCACTAATTTTTTTTATTATACTGAATTATATTATTTAAATACATTATCTTTTAATATTTATATATGCTTATTTATAGTTATTCATTTTTCTCATAATATCTCCTACAGCAGGAATTAAAAAAAAATACTACTATACGTGAATCTATTTCTTAATATATCGATCACTAAAATGAAAGAGCATTTCTATTGAGTTGGGAATAATCCCTATGGAAGATCTTTTGAAGGGTGATATTTAAATAAATCATTTTATACTGATATTTAAATAAATAATTTAAAAATTGTCAATTCAACCAAAAAATTTGATTTTAACTAAAAAACAAAAATATTCTGATATTATAAATTTTTTAAGTTGAAATTTAACAAAATTTTCCTAATAAAAAGCTAAAACAATTTTTATTAATAACAAAGTAAAAATTATCAATTAATCTTCCATATAAGTAAGCTTTTAAACAATGTTAAATCCATTAAACAAATTCATTTGAAAGAAATACTATAATAATTTTCCTAAAAATAAAAGAAATTTTTTCTGATAATTTAAACTCTCTCTCCTACTTTTTTTTTTAAACAAAGTATTTAAAATTTTGAAAATTATAGATATTTATTATTTGTTTACAAAAATTTCTTTATATTAAAAGAAATTTTTCTCCATAATAATTTACTTAGAATGTAATTTACATCTATTTAAATTCTTCATTTATCTGAATATGATATTCATTTTTTAAATATAATAAAATGAAGTTTTCTCAAATAAATTTAGAATTCCTAGAAACTTTGATGACTCCCTTTATGTGATTAAATATTTTTTTATTATAAGTGTTGTTATATATTTTAATAAAAAAATATTTTTTTATTAAAATACAGTATTATCAGAGAAATCGTAGTAAATAAATAGTTTTATTACATTTATTATTTTTCATTCATACAGTTTTTGAAATTAGTTATAAAGTGAATATTCTTGTGCATAATAAAAATTAATGAAAAAGCTATACCTATTAAAAGTTTTATTATATGCACTATAATGTTCTTTGATCTTTTATTTTTATAATATCCGACATGAACAATTCGTAACTTATACAGTTCTTAAATTATTAAAGAATAAATGCAACTTTAATTTGCATAAATTATTACATACTACAGTAAAATATGAACATTATATACATTATATATATAGCCAACTATTAGGCACAAGTTATATAACTATCATATATAATGCATAATTTAAATCATATTACTATAGTTATTATAATATATAATACATAATAACTTTATTATTGACAGTTAACTATCAGTCATAATGTTATAAGTATTAATGTCAAATACTATTATAGCAGTATCATAATCTTGATAAAAATGGCTATTTTTTGTGTTTAAAATTGGAAAATTTATTTATTTTAAATATTTTGTTTTAGTATAATTTTATTATTGTTTTCTTTTTTGAAAAATTATAAGTCTGAAATTATACAACTGAAGATTACATAAGTCAAGGAAATCATACTTCATTTTATTTAATGATCTATATATCATATCAGATCTATATATCATCAAATAAATAAATTTCAATAAGCTATTTTATTTTATATATTTAATAAAATGCAATTCAATATAATCAGAAAAATATTTTGTTACTGAACTTTTGTTATATATTCTTAAACAAAACAATGGTAATTAAAATATATTACTATTTACATCAATGAAAATATTGATAGCTTTACAAAAATATATTTTAAGAAAGCTAAATGTTATATACTGACTTATGACTATGCTTATATATTATTGTTTATAGCTATTATTGATTCTGTTAGGTGCTTAGAATATATAAGTGAGTATTCATAAATTGCATCATGCTGTTAGAGGAGGGTATAATAGATTTGTGACAATAAAATATGGTAAGAGCAAAGAAGTCATGAAAATTGTGACATCATTCTATAAAAATGGTTACAGTTTTACATTTTACTATAATTAAATTTTTTTTATAAAATATAAAATGTTTATGCTCAATTATTTGAAAATCAAAGACTAATGTAATATATTTAGAGATATATTTGTTATAAAATCTAAGACATTATATTTAGTTATCGATGATTTATTTAGCAGTTAAAGAATATATATAGCAAAATATCAGAATAAAATAATTCCTACTTCCTATTATTATATACATATTTTATTTTTATATAAAATTGAAGAAAAAATTTTATTTTTCTCTGATTTTATATAAAAATAAAAAATTAAATTAAAAATCGGAAAAGTAGAAGATGAGCAGTCTTCAAATTTGTAACATCATGACGAGAAGGTTAACTTGGTATGATGAAAAATGATGAAGGGGAGAGTGTCAAAAAGTTTGATATAGTGTGACAGTTTATGGATGTTCTTTAATAATAATGAATATAGTGAGTTTGTTCTAGCACAATCCTTGCTTCAAGTGCATAAACATTCAACCTATTAGTATATTTGCACTCAAAATGTTATTGCATTAATTCTATAACAGCAAAACAAAATCTTATCTAAATTGGTCAAGTTTCAAATGACATATTTCTATATTTAATTTTTATACTTGAATTTTTTAATTTTATTTATATAATGTTGTAAATTAAACAGTTTGAAAATTACTTATTTTAAAATTTCAATATTTTTACTTACTTTGTACCATACAATTGCTGGTGATGGTGTTCCTTTAGCTTCACAAGGCAACGAAACAGATTCTCCAACTTTAACATAAACAACTTCTGGAGGCTTTACTTTAAAATGAGGAGGGGCTAAAAATAAAAATTAATAATAATAATTATTATCAAAAGCAATTTCTACTAAATTTTATTTGCATAAACATATTAAAAGATTATATAAATAATGGCAATAGTTTGAAACATTCTATTAAACTTTCAAAAATGAATCAAATAGTACTTTTATAAATTATTATTATAATCATTTGCTAAAGACATTATATTAAATTGAAAATAAAAGGAATTTCATAATATTTTGAACACAGTGCAGATATTGATAAAAAACTTTATAAAGATTTATTCAAGATAACAAAAAATATTAGATGATGCATTAAATATGCTGTAGAGAAATCTAGAAATCATTATTTTTCCAACTCTATTAAACTATGTGGCTTAATGTTCATATTTTTGCCCTATGCATGCAATCAGATTAAAAAAATTGAGATCTTTATCGCTTGATGTAGTTTCTATAATAGATTTTCTCTATCTATTCATAATGCTTAATGATTTTTGAAGAGTTAGAACATGATTTATTCTAATGTAGTCAATATTACTTTGTTTAATATCCATTAGACAGAAATTTGCTATAAAAAACACTCAGTACTAATGCATATTAAATTAATATGTTCAAATAACGTTATCAATTAATTACATTAATAAATAATTTTAATTTCCTCTTACTATATCGCATTCTATATGGATGCATGTTTTGGAAAGATCTTTCCAATATCAATAAAAATAGAAATGTAGTGACAACATATTCATTAGCTTTAATAAACATGATTTTCCTCTAACTTTCAGATTTTTTTAACATAGAATAACCATCATTATAAAACTAACACGACTATAAACATAAACCAACTTCGTTAACAACGTTCGAATCTCAAGCACGCTGAGTGAACGCCTAGCGCCACCTGACGAAATATTCTTTTGAAAATATTGTATTTATAATAAAAAGAAAATTGTCGAAAAATAAAGATCAAGAACATATTTTCAAATTTTTAATTTTTTAAATTAAAATTATATTATTATAATGCATTAATTAAATGTCTTAAAGGTTACTGGAAAAAAATCGTAAAAAATAACGTTTCCGAAACTCTAGGAAAAGTTATTTTTTTAATAAATTTCCGAGAGTTTTTTTTATTTAAAAAAACTCTCGAGACTTTAAAAATATACATATATATAATCTTTATTACTCATAACTGCTCATAATAAATATCTTTATATATATATATAAACTATCGATTAATGCGTTACAAACATCAAATTTGGAAACAGGTAAAGCGGGATAAAAAGAAGAAGAAAAAAAATGATAAGGAAAAAAATTCGCTATTGAAAATACTGTATATAGAAAGTTATCTACAAATAAATAATTATAATAATTATCGAATTTATATCTAAGATTTTTCCCCGATTACAATAAGACTTATAATTTTCAAAATTCAATAGCTAAAGTTTAAAATTATTCAAATAAAATAATTTACACCGAACAGTTTTATAAACTTTTTGTTTTCTTTCACTTTATTTGTGTTGTCCACGAAAGAGAGAATACGTAAAAATTAATTAAACTAATATACAGTAATCAGAATTTTTAATAAGCAGTTTTATTCGCTGGCATTTATTTCGGTAGATATAATTAATTCGTGTAAACAAAACAATCGAAATTAAGAGAGGAAAACAAAAATGAGAATTTAACAAAGTTTTTTATATATTAAGATAAAAAAAAAATAGTCTTTCATATAATTAAATAATAATAATAATTAAAAAAAAAGATATTTTTACGATTTGTTTCTTAATTATATATAAAAAAAAATAATAATAATTTAAATGGCATTCGAGTTAAACTAAATAAGTAAATATTAAAATATATATATATATATCGCAATTTTTTTTTTAAGTTTTTAAAATT
This sequence comes from Androctonus mauritanicus, assembly GCA_011317285.2. Taxonomy (NCBI): domain Eukaryota; kingdom Metazoa; phylum Arthropoda; class Arachnida; order Scorpiones; family Buthidae; genus Androctonus; species Androctonus mauritanicus. Next base: position 10,787 of record WUQG02189985.1, read on the forward strand.
TGGACTTTTGAACTTTTCAACACGATTTAGACGCAAGTAGAATATTTTTTTATTCTTTTTTTTTTCTTCGTTTGAACTGCTAGATCAGTGATATTTCAGATATTAATAAGGAATATATCGCTAATAACGACATTAACCGTTAGCGATATTAATTAAACGTTATTAGTCTAATTCATAATTCACAAAGTGGCTAAAGGATATTAATTTTCCTATTCCTTTATGATTTGTCTGAAAGGAAGAGATTTATATTAAAAAAAAAAACTTAAAAAAAAAAAACGTAATTGCTTATTTCATTAAAACTATTTTCGTATTTAGATTATTAATAATCTAAGACGAGGAGAAAAAAAAAGAAAAACGAAAATTTCGCAAAAATCACAAACAGAAATAATATAATTAAAAATTGTTTATTCGTGTAAGAATAAAAAAAAGAAGGAAAAAAAAACAGATTGAATTTATTTTTCTCGAATTTAATTTGCATTCAAATATTTAATTTCCTTTAAATAAATTCATTTTCGAAATTGTTTTCCGTTAATTTATACGCTTAATAAGCATTTGATAATTTGATAATTTTCTTAATTGAGATTAGATATCAATTATTTATTATCGATTAAATAACAATAACTTATTAATTTTTCTTAATTGCTTTGCAGGAGGAAGTGTAACAGGCAGAAACATCAACACACGAATTCTGCGCGTTATACACGAATAAAATGATAATTTTTTAATAAATCCAAAAATTTTCTGGTTCTAGAATCGTCTAAAAATTATTTTTACTCATAAAATGCTCGTAACATACACTTCTAAGTTTAAAATATCGATTTTAAAACGAAAACATAACTCTATTATCTTACGTGTTTATATATATACAGAACAATCCCTTTGATATGCAAATGTATAATAAACTTTATTATTTATAGGATTAGCATAATTTATCAATCTCTTCTCAACCGGACAATTTCGTAATCCCGATGTTTAAAGGAATAAATCTTAAAACTTTTCAAAGTGACTATTTTAATAAGCAACATTGAAGTTTTAATCCCCAAGGCATGATTCCTTTTGATTAGTCATTTCTTCACTGACAAGAAGAAAAATAAGAATGATGTATAACTCCATTCTTTGTTACGCATATATATTTTTTAGCAATATGATTGTACGCTGAATCTTTAAAAAAAAATATGAATAATAATAGAAGAAAAAAAAAACTGAAAGCAATAAATTTTTGCATGTTTGTCATAGAATATCTGCCTCCTGGAAATTAAACTAATAAAATGAAAAAAAAATAATAATAAATTAAATTATGTATACGAAAGAATGTCTGATTAGGTAATAATCTAATTTGTGTCTAAAAATAATCACTGAATAAAAAGTAATACGCCATCTTTTACTTTTACTTTACTTTTTTCTTTTTTTTTTACTCAACTCGTGGCAAGTCTATAAAGGCAACAATTGTTTCCTCCTTATGGACTGACTGCAGAGAACGTAATTATTTTATTTCTTGGATTGTCGCCATTTCGCGGCTATTCCTTATTCTCGATGTTTGGTCTTCCTTTCTGGGAAAGAAAACAGATATTCTGAAGATGTCTAGCAACTCTTGATGCCTTCAGGGTAGATCGGGCATTTCCTTGGGGTACTACAGTCGCTGTCCCTAGCGAGTGAACCTGAGTAATTTAAAGTCATGGCAACAAAATTACTTACATCAGAGATCTTTCGTCCGGAGCCCATAAACGGCCGTTACTATGGTTACAGTCGCCCCTGGTATTCGAGGTCTCACGCTGCAAGCTGAATGAGATTACTAGTTGTGTGAGAAAAAGGTCGCGCTGCGGCCCATGCTGAAATGGCTTTCCGAGCATAAAGTAACAGTACCTAGTGTCAATGATAATTCACTCAGTTTTATATTGATAATATTTTACTTTTTTCGGTACTTTTACATTCGCTGCAGAGTAAAAATTCAATGCGGTTTTTTCCTTTTTTTTTTTTTTGTTTGTTTTGTTTTTGTATATCAAAAGATTGCAATGTTTGCTGTATTAAAATTATAATCATCATTAGTAATTAATCATTCTACATTACAGTGTTAATTTAACAACGATAACATTCGAAAGACATCATTGCAAATTATTAATAAATGATAATTATCAAAAGAAGCCAAGGAAATCGATTCGGAAGCCCCAAAATTTTAAATCGATTATGTTAATTTCCTATAAATTACAATTACAAAATAAATGAAATTTGAAAATATAGATTTAAACGATTATTGTATTTTTAATTACTTAAATTATTTTTCATTCACGAAAACCAAACATAGGACCAGAAATTGAAGTTGCGCCAAGAAACCGTAATAGCGCTGAATCTGCATATTTGTTTATTATTTATTATTTTTGTTAAACATAATTTTTGAAAGGATATTTTTATTTTGTCTAAGTACGTATAAATATATATATATAATTTAATAAAACATACAAACAACGAAAATTAAATTAATTATAAATGTCAGTTTGTTTTTAATAAATTTGTAGCTATCGTAAGCTGTTTAAATAGAAAGAAATAATATAAATTTAGAAAGGAAAAAAAAAAACTATTTAGCGAAGTTAACTAGAAAATGAATTTTATTAATTGTAAAAATAAAGAATGATTATTTTTATTCTTCGCTCAATATTTTCACGATTATTTATCCAACATTTTTTTTTTCCCCCCTTCTTGTTCTTTTCTTTTCGTATTCATTTACGACGTCATCGATAAGCAGATAAATATGAAAATAATCTCTAGAGTAAACGTAGTTATTTATGTCTCGTAATAATCCGCATTAAATAACTTATAATACGAACGAAAGATTTTTATATTTATGTTCTTCGTTTAATTAATAAAAAATATATTTTTATAAAATACATTTATTAAAAATATATATTATTTTTGAGACAGAGAATTTTAGATTTATATATATATATATATATATATATATATACTGTATATATATTTATATACAGTTATTTTAAATTTGATCACATATTGTACGATAAAAAAAACTCTGATGTATAAAATAAATTACATAAAACGAGAGAAAAATTGATAGAGGACAGGAAGATGAATAATACAGAAGAAGGTTTTAAAGTTGTAAATCACAAAGTTTAGATTGATCAAATGCAAACATAATTTTGTTGATATCTATATTTCAAATTCCAGTTATGATTCTTCGCCAAGAAATCAAACTAAATCATTCTTTTATCTTCAATATTATTTTCTCTAGTGACTTTTCATGTCTATTTTTGGATAGTGTCATTCAATCAAAGGACCACATTTTTCTTTTTTTTTTTTTGTATTAGTTATTCCTGAATATTTTCTTTTCCCTTTATATATATATATTCCATAGATGAGAATTTAATCTTGCTATTTTTTTTATTTTTGAATATTAGTGTACTTTTAAATACAGCATTTTCTTTCTTAATATATTTAAAATATATTCAATCATTATGTGGTTTAGTTCCATAAGACTGTTACTTTATCTGTGAGTTCTTCCACTAGTAATTTTTCAACTAATTAATAGATTTTGGAAAGCCTTTATGAATGCTTTGGTACTAAAGATGATTTTGATAATATCTTTTAGACGTGTAGTTTCAACTATTTAAAACGAGGGACATAGAAATTTCTAACTCTCATCCTTAATAACTTTTAAACAATTTGACGATTTTCATGAAATTTAGTGAGGTGGTAACACTACTGAATATGGCTCTAATAACATAATTTTTAATTTCTCATACTTTATCATGCCAGAATAGCGGACATGTAAATAAAGTAGACGATTACTTTTTTCAGAATTGCTAATTTTTCTATTTATATAAAAAAAAAATTCTTGAATATTCCTTTACTTGCGTTATATAAATAAAAAAATTTCTTATTATTATTATTTACTCTTGAATACTTCTTTACTTATATATTAAAAAAAGTTCAGTTTTACTTTTTTATATCTTAATCAGTTACTTTTCAATATATCTTTTTTTTTTTTTTTTGCATTAATTAAATAAAATTCCAATTTTACTACATTTTTCAATTTATGCTAATTATCCATGAATGTTTTTCTGCCATATTCTCTTGAAAATTGATCCTTACTATTTTTATTTTTTTTTCCTCTTATTATTTACTTCAGAATATTTTTTAATATATATTTTACTGATGGAAAATTCAATCTTACTGTTTTTATTATTAAGTTAAAAAATATATAATAATGAAACAAATGCAATCATTTCTATTTACTATGAATTTTTAATTATAAAATATCTTTAAAATTTAAAATTTTAGAAGTTTACATTAATTTTTTTCATCTACTGTTATATTTTAAATCTTATTTTACTCAGTAATCTATTATCACAATTTAGGATTATAAATTTTTTTTTTTCCATTTTTTTCATCCTTTTAAAATATTCTAATGATAGAAAAAGAGATTTTTCAGTGGAGAAAAAATTTTTATATTTTTAATAAGAGCAATTAATATAATATAATTGTTCTTTTTAATAAGAACAATTAATTAATAATTTTTTTAAAAATTAAAATTAGATGTATATGCAATATTCATGCTTGTGACAATATAAACTAATTACATGAACATTTTATTCAGTAGAATTTATGTAAAAATTTATTAATTATTAGAAGCAAGAGAAATTATAAAATATTCAAAGTAAAGAAAATTAACATTGTAACAAAGCTAAAAAGCAAGAAAGTACAATTTTTTTTTTATTTTTTATGAATGAAAAGAGAATGAATTCTTTTGAATAATAACTTTTGCTAAAAGAAAAGAAAAAAAAAGAAACATATTTACAGTATATTTTAATATGTAAAGAAAAAAAAAGGAAACAATAATAACAAAATGCAAGACTGAATAGGAGTTTGAAGAGAAAAAAAAAGAAAATTTTAAAATGTAAATAAATTTAAATTGATGAAAAGAAATTTCTGTTTTGCCATAAGATTCATAAATACTTGAATAATAATATAAGCAATTAATTTTTATAAGTTTTTGATTATCAAATAATCCAAAATAATAAAAAAAACTGTACTGTTTAAAAAGAAGTTCATGCAGAATTTACTTCAAACTCACAGTCTTTATTTACATATTTTAGAATTTTACATAATTCATTTAAAAAAAAAAAATATTGTATTGATTTGTATGAAATTTTATTATGCATATGTAGATTTACAACTATATTTAAGTTTTATAAAATATTAAGCAAAGACAAGAACTATAATCTTCATCTTTTTTGTTCTTATGAGTGCACATTATCAATGTAGTGTTTGAGCACATTATAATGTAGTTTATATTTGAGTTTAAATAATTAAATGAATCTATTTGAAACAATTTTAAGATATTTTCTGTTGAATTAATGGATTAAAAATATTCTATAATCAATAATAATCCTGGTTTCTTATATATAAGATTATAATAACAATTTTTAAACATTATACATCTTTGATTAACAGTGAAACCATATTTTATCTACTGAAATAAATTACTACAATTTCATCTAGGAAAGAAATAAATTAATTTTTTAATAATTTATTCAAAGAAAAATTATGAATGATTTTCAATTCAGTAAAGATGATATTAATAATTCTTTTCATACTAATGATAAAATTCTCAATCTTTTAGTGAATGTTTTGCTTATTATACTGTATTTATTCATAATAATAAATTTGTCAACGATCTATCCGAATGGCCGTAAACACTATTCTCTTCTGATATAGAGAAAATTACTTTTCATAAAAAAGAAGAAACAAAGTATCTTCAATCTATATCGATTTGAGAGCGTAAACGTGACAGAGAACAAAAAGATATGCGAATAATGTATGGTATCTAAAGCTAAAAAGCAAAATAGGTCATAAATAATTAATGTAGTAAACCATTAATATAAATGCAAAATAAAATCTCAAAACACTCAACGGATTCGATCGCGGATTCCCCAGAAAATTGAAAACTGATGTATTATTATTTAGTACGTTTTTAGACACATATTTTATTATACCGGTTTAATAAATATTTAAATGTTAAAGAGTAAATTACCATTAAAAGAGTAAGATTAAGGATATTTATTTGCATTCTTGATGTTTTGTTAAGAGAGGAAAGGGGGAAGAAAACAAAAACAATCGATTTTAATCGAATCGATCACATGCCAACTATGTTTCCACTTCTTTTATTATTCTGAGAAACAAATAAAGTTCCTAAACAATTTTATTTGGATATTATTAAGTTATGTTATTATTATTAATATTTTCATTTCTTTTGAAAGTCTTCTCCCGAATAAATTTTTCTAAATTTTAAAAAGATCTAAAGTCAAATCGGATTAGCAGAAAACGATTTAAAAATTTATGAAATTATATTTTATTAGCTTCATTTGAATTATATATAAATATATTTTCAAATTCATAAATGAAAATTTAATATTTTATAGATCTATTCATTAAAAAATAACAAAAAAAAAAAAAAAATATCGAAAATTAGGAATATATTTATAACTTGTAGGTAAGTAATAATTAAACTCTCAAGATTCCTTTGATTTAGTTATTTTTGCATGGTGTGACATTCGATTAAGCAAAAACTGCGATGATTTATTGCTTAAATATTAATTCGAGCAGATTTTTAATATGAGATTTAGACTGTTTACATGGCCGGATTTTAATGAGAGAGGATTTCAACCGAATTAATTTTCATAATTCTTGATAGTTAAAAAAAAAAAAAAAAAATTAATTCCGGTTTATTGATACAGAAAAATTCGTATATCTTTAATTTTCACGTTTACACGAATCAAATGTTTTGGATTTTTAACATTTCGATGATAAGAATCTTTACAACCGAAACTGAAGGTATTTTCGGTTAATATAATATGCAGAAGGGGAAATATGAAAAAAAAAAAAAAAAAAGGAAGAAGAAGAAATTCTGGGCAATGGGTTGGAAACAGTACAAGCACACCTGCGTGACAGGTATGTCTAGTGCTGTAGGAGAGTTGCTGTATCCAATATCAGCAATTAGAGTAGCAGCGAAGAAGAAATCAATACCAGACTGTCTCTATAGGAGAATTTGGCAAGGTTTGTGTGCAATAACATGGTGCATCGCACCTCACTTTCAGACAATGGATTACAGGAGGCCGATTCAAACTCAATAATGTTCTTTTTCGCGGGAAATTACGTTCTTAAATCTTAAATTTAATAAGCAAAAAACACTTTCTATTCACTTCCCAACTCTTCCAAAACCGAAAGTGAATAAATGTAGGATCTATACCAACCATCTAAAATAATAATAATAATAATAATAAATCTTCAGTTATCTCCGGTATAGTTTGAGTAACAACGTGTTATTACTCTTCGATATTTGAATATTCGATTAGTCATCCGAACATAATTGTTTAATTATTCATTGATAATCGATACAGTTTGCGTGGGTGGCTTTCCTGCACTGTAAGACGAAAAGCGAGGTTCTTGCCATCGTAGACTTGATACAGAGGAAGTTTCGTCTATCGCTATTGCATTACTTATATAATTTAAGAGTCTGGAAGAAAATTTATGAGTAAATTTATAACGAAAATACTTCTAAAATGACTCCTTTGCCGGGGAAAATAATAATAACAATAATAATTTTTTATATAGTTTTTTCTGTTTTTAATTGATCAGATATGAGGAAATTTTTTTTTTTTTTAATTTTTGGTTGGAGATTAGAAACAATATTTATGGCCAATATCCTTATAAGAATAATACAAATAGAGAAAACGAAAGGAAATCACAACTAGCTCAAAAGGAAATTGAGGAAATTAGAAAGAAATATGCAGGAAATAAGAAATATCAAGAGAAACACGGAAAGGAACTAGGCTGTTAGAATAGGAAACTCTTCATAGGAACGGTTATGGAAAAAAATATTTTCAGAAAATACAAGATTGAGCAAATATTTACTGCTCGTTTTGATATTGATATATCGTTCTGATGCGTGTTTAGCTTATGTTTCTTAATGATTTGTGGAGGAGGGACGTACAGCATGCGTTCATGAGGTCAAAAATATTATTAAATAAAAATATTTATCAGAAAAAAAAGCCCACTTGGTTAAAAAAAAATTGTGCAGCTAACATTATTCGTTATTTCTACTAATCTTTCAAGTAAACTGAAGCATTTTTATGCAATATTCGAACCGAAACGTTCTGATATACAAATGACGCCGATAATGCCATCAAATTCGCTCACTACTAGGAACAGTTCAATAAATTACACAAAAGGCCATCTTATGAAAGCGGAATCCATCCCTTTTGACTCCATTGGGTTCGAGAACAAGAGCTAGAGTCCGTTTCCACTGATTTTCTTTCGTGTGCACATCAGAGATACGATCTTGCACGGTTGCAGGCGCAATAAGAAAGAAATTCGCTCTGAATAGAGAAATGCTGATTAGAGAGGAGAATAATCTCCCGAAAAGGCTCTTCTTGATCGATATTTGTTGTCACCCCACAATGTTAATGTCAAAAAATTTCACAATCATGTTTCTATCAAATTCCACAATGGATCAGAACATTCATTGTTCGAAAAATTTGTATCTTTTGTTGGAAGACGGAAAGGAAAAAAAAAATTTTAATTCAATTATTTTAGTAATTGAACACTTTAGAAAACTTTTCGAGTAATTTAAATATACAAAAGAACATCTTTCAAGTTTAAAAAAAAACACGAGTTTAATTTTGTTATATATATATATATATTCTTGTTTTTTTCTTTAAAATTTCATTGATATTATTCATCAGATTTTTGCATTTTTAATTATAAAATAACAAGTTTTGAAAGTTGTTTCTTTTTATCCTCCTCCTCCTCCTCCTCCTCCTCCATCTCCTCCCTCTTCAAAATCGAACTCGTTTCGCTTCGGAATTTCGGGGCTTTCGTTTATTAGGAATTAATAAATAAAATTTTAATTTAGATTTAATAAAGGAAAGAAGAAAAAAAATACACTTCCACTTCGAATTTTGTTTGTGTGTGTGTGTGTCTTTTTTTCCTTCGCCTTTCTACAAAATTGAAAGCGAAACAGCGAAATAAAATATAGAAGAGCAGATTGAACACTTTTCTAATGGACACTGTTTCGCTCTACGCTTTTCTTGGTATTGTTTTCTTTGCAATTTTTATTGCTAAAGACATAAAATATGTCATTATCATTCCCCTACCGAAAAAAAATAAAATAAAAAGAGAACTCTTTGAAACATTTAAAATGAAAAAATCTTAACAAGCCACCACGCAGTTGAAATTTTAAGAGGCAGACATAACGTTAAAGAAACCTATTTATCCAATGTTAATCAAGCTCATTTATTGTTTGAATAACTTTAAGTACTCGTGAAATAATTGTAATTTAAACAAAGTCATAACAGAAAACATTCTAAAGAGTATTTTCGACTTCTCATCACGTGCAAGATTCATAGAGAAAAGAGAAATAGAATAATGGAAAAGAAACTTATCGAACAGAATATTTAATCGGCTGAATATTTCTTTTTTTATTCATATATATATATATACCTATATATCTATATATATATACGAATATATTATATCGAAAGAGTAAAGTAGTGAAGGTGGTGGCACACATTAACATTCTCTCGGCAGTCACCATTAAAATTCATGAACTCCATAGTTTTCCCTAACCGAATAACTAAGAAAAAAAGCTTTTTGTGGGAACTGGAAGAGAGCGAAAAGTACAAAAAAAAGGAATGAAAAAAAAATAAAGGAAAACAATTTCCTTTTGTGACTTCCTTAATTTCCAGCTGGTCACATTTTCTTTCTCGACTTCCTCTCGCTTTCCAATGACATCTTATGAAAACTTTACTCTTCTATGTATATATATATATATATATATATATATATATATATTTATCGATTTATAACCGATAGTATTTTATTATATAAAAACTAAATCCGCCAGGAAGTGTGATTCTATCGTTCTTCTGTTGCTTATCGCGTATCAGTTTACGGTCAGGAATTTGAGCGGAGACGAACTTATTGCTTATCTGTATCGTTTCTTATTGCTTAACTAAGAATGTACATATTAAAAATCGAGAGAAATACGAAAGATTCGATCGTTTATCGCTACAGATTTGTTTATTTTATCACTACCGTATCAGTTCACAAATGGCAGTTTGAGTCGAGATGATACGTGTATATATATATAGATTTCCCATATCACTTCTATCATTGACATTTTTCTTTATTTTGCCTGTATCAGTTTACAGTGGAGAGCTTATTGATTATTTATATCAATTATTAACAGTCAATGAGTTGAACCCATCATTTTATCAACGTCACTTTCTAACACTTAGTTATATTAGTTCACAGTCAATGATTTGAGTGGAGGTTATCCAAACGCTTATCGACACCATTATTTTATCTCTGTTGCCAGTTTTTTTCGCAGAAATTTGAGCGTTATAGTCTACGAGTACATAATTACTATTTATTTCTTTAAATTTCTCTTTATTTTCTTTTGATTTTGATGTTTGAAATCATTAATATGAAAAGAATCGATCCGCAGCATCATTAGCTAAACGTTATATAAAACCCAAGAATTTGAGAGATTAATTAATGTATCATCTACAAATTCTGAAGTTTCTCCACGTAAAATTAAAAATTTTCGTATCAATTTTTAGTCGAGAATACAAGCGGCAGTTAGAAAAATTTGATCTCATCGGTTATCTATACAGTATATCAGTTCTTATCCTAGTAGTAGCAGTGTGTTCCGTCGATTCATAGGTAGAGAATTTGAGTGAAGCGAATTAAAAAAAATAAAAAAATAAATAAATAAAATAAAAAATAATCGATTTTTGCTTCTCTTCGGCATTCGAGAAAAATCTGTTAAATACATTTACATTTTGCACAACAATTGGAAATCTGATCGCCTGGGATTATCGATTTTTCTTGCTACGAGTCCTCCGCTGCTTAACAGAAAAGCAACATTTACAGGCGAAACAAAAATTGGTCATCAAAAATAAAATTGAATAATTAAAACTTTTATATAATATATTACTCATTATTTAAGAAAAAATAAAAAAAAATTTTTTAAATAAATGAGATTATTATTATTATTATTATTAATATCCCCTTAATGAAAATTATAACGAATTACAATACAATTAAGAGAACTTCATCATTATCTTAAATGTGCCATGTTCATCTCTTTCCTCTTCTAATATGTTATTTGCTGCGCCGGTTTCCATGGCAACATGTCACGGTCCTCTTCCTGTTGTCATCTCTCATCAAGAGGACCCTCGGTCACTGTCCACTTTTATTGTTTTGCCGGTTTCCATAGCGACGTTGCCTTATGACGTAAGATTACATCATCATTCTAAATCGGTACGTTCCTCCATTTTTTTTTTTTTAACAAATATTTAAATATTAAATATATTTTTCTATAAGCATAAACTTAATTTTGATTAGTGTGTATATGTATGTATTTATTTATTTATTATTTTTATTAATTTTTTT
>WUQG02190096.1:0-22251 GCA_011317285.2 Androctonus mauritanicus
AAAATTTACTAATTGACTTATTCAATTACTCAAAGTTACTAATTGAGTAAGTCTATAATCATATTTAATATGTTTAAGTTTGAAGTATTCCCTAATATTTGGGATAAAGGAATAACGGAATCTTTCAGTTGTTTCTTTGTTCTAGTTTTCTTGCCATAGATCAATAGCTTTATCATAAAAGGTTTTTGTTATCAAATTAATAGGAATTTTATTAAAAGTAGTGGTAATGTGGATTCAATATATCTTCGATTTATTGTAAAAATACTAGATTTCGATTCTCATATAGGATAAAATTTAATCTAGTAAACTTACTAAATATGGCACACTGATATTTTGCTTGATTTGTGCATCATACTGCTGCCATCAAGAACTTTTTCAATTAGAGAAGTACTGATCTGAAGGAGTTTTCACGGCAACATCATGATGACAGCAAAATATGAGGGAAGCCAATGTTAATAAATTCAACTATTTCTCTAGATATAGAATAAACTTATTAATATTGGCATCTGAGTTGGCTTCATCTTAATATTTTTTAGATAAAAAATTTCTAATTAAAATAGACAAAATATAAAAAATTCTAGGTTTTCTTATATTTTAACAAATTTTTTTTAAATTTTCTGACATTTCTAATGTGTGATTTTTTTTTTTTTGAATGAAAATCAAGTTTATTTTCTAGAAAAATATTTTCAGAAACATTTTTGTAAAATTCACTTTAAAATATAAAGATATTACTTTAAATCATCGATACAGTTAAGATAAAATAAAGATTTAAAATATTTATGGTAAATTATTTATTTTTTAAATTAAAACACTTTAACTATTATTTTCAAATTCATAGCGTACTCAAAAATTTTATTTTTCTAAAGTAGAATACTAAAAAAAATAACTAACTTTTTAAAACTAAATAATTAATTAGTTAAGAATGTAGCCTTTAAAATGATGAGGGAGTAGTCGCATAGAAGAATTACAATTTTATTTGCTTAATACTCTTAACTCTTGGAGATCTGAAAGTGCCTCACAAGTGATCGCTCAACGAAATAACAATCATATCAGCATTATAAAATTATGAAAAATGGAAAGTCTTTGAAATTATAGTGGATAAAATTATCGAGGAAGATTATCACTGTAAGCGCAAACGTAAAAAAAGGAATGTTGATCTTTTGAAGATGAACATAATTGATTTTAAGCATATCAGATATGCAAAGACTTTTTTTTAGTGAGTCGTTAAAGTCAATTTCTTTAGTCAGATATTGCCAGAAAAGATTTTTTTATAAACATAATATCTCAAATTAATATATCTTAAGTTCTTAAAATCTATAGTATTCAAACTGGAATGTATTTTGGATATATTAGTCTTCTTAGGAAAATTTATTAGATTAACTCAATAATTTTCTTATTATTTAAAACAGATTCAATGAAAAACAATGTTGAACGGGAAGACTGTAATATTAAACTATGTCAGGTATGCACTTCCTTGACATGAGTTAATATTACAGAGTATTACCAGAATTCCAGTGTTTGGAAATTTGATAACCTCCAGGTAAAGTCTCTTCTCGTGTGATTGATATTGAAACCGGTAGATATATTGTGAAAAAATATTATCTAATAAAAATAGTTTTGTCGATGTTTAGAGCACATGAAAAACAGAATCGAATCTCGAATCTCACTTTTCATTTTTTCAGAAACGATTTGGGCCAGGCTTGACAATTTTCATCCTTGCGTGTACCGCCAATCCCATCGCTGATGTTAATATGTCATGACGGATTTCAATTTTCTAATGACATAAAATATCTAAATAATCCAACCTAGCAAATTTTAAACTTATTTTGAGTTTTGATATGATGTAAATTTATTTATATTTATGAAATAATGGTTTCAGGTTGTTTACGATCTTTCTAAATAATATTTTCGATATGATTTGAATAATTTTAATAAATTCATTCATGCGTTAATTATTAAATTTCATCACAATTTTTGTTTTCTTTAGAATATAATCGTTATTATTTGTTTTCGCAGTTTTTATATTATAGAAAGCCATGATAAAAACACCACATCTAATCGAAGAGAAAAATATTATTATCCGGTTTCAGTCAGGCAGAATTTTCTATTCCCGATTCCTTTTTTACATTCCAAAATATTATCAAGTCAATTTATCATTTCCATTCTGGTTTATTTCCCATACTCCAAAATATTTATCATGTTCTATTCATTCTCTCCCTTTAATCTCGAGGGTATAAAAATAACCAGAGCCTGTTTCTGTACCGATTATTATTATTATTTTTTTTTTTTAGTAATCATACAATCAATAATAATCCTTCTACTTCAAAACTGATATGTATATTATTTATTGATCAAATAATATGTGGATATAAAATAAAATATTTGCTTTATCGTTCTTCTCATAGATGACGTGACAAGTACTGTTTCTATAATACTGTACACCAAAGATGTTGAAGGAATAAACTATATAGATACGCTTCTAACAAAAATGTTCATTTTTGATTAGATATATTATAGTTTTAAATTCAATCATATATGTGAAATAAATAGAATAATAATATATTAGGAATTGCAAATAATAAATTTTTCAATTTAAAGACGAATAAATTAAATATTTTTGAACGAACATCAACTGGAAAATAATAATAATATTAATGTTAATTATATATTTTCTCATGATATAAAATTTTGAAAACAATATTAATAAATAAATCGCATTTATGTATATTTGAATTTATGAACACTTTGCAATTCATGAAATATGAATTGCAAAGTGTTCTCAATATTAATATGATTTCAGTTAGACTTCAGACAAATTCAATATCAATCGCAATATTACTTGTATTGAGTATATAAAAAATTGTTTTGAAAGTAGCGAAAAATTTTTTTAGTAATAAATAAACAAATTTTCTATTAGGATTAATGTTTTTACAAAAGCATTAATTCACAGAAAATTTTGTAAAATAGAAACCAATTCTTTCATATGTTAATTTTATGCTGTTTTATCCAAACTTATTTGATATTCATTGTTTGTGTTTATTGTCAGAGGAACTGGATAACTTCCGCGTACGTGTTGCGCCTTTTAATTATTCCCAAATTAACGATTAATTAAATTAATTCGGCAGGATATTGCAAATTAATTACAGAATGGAAAAGAAAAATAAGTAGAAAGTATATAATAAGCAATTTTTAAAATAATTATTTCTACATAAAAGAGAATTTTTCTTTTAATTCGAAATTTACGAATTTCAAAAATTCTCCATAAATTTTAGAATAAAATGTTAAAAATATTATTAAGCAAGATAATTAATACAAAAAATAATAATTTTTTTTTTTTAATTTTTAACTCTAAAATAAACTTTACTAATAATATCTTTCAAAAATTAATGTTGTCTGCATTCTGATTAAACAGAATTTTCTAATTAAATTAAAAATAAAATTATTTTAAATTCTTACTATAATAAAAAAGTTACTTTATATTCCAAATATAATTTTTATATGTAAATCTAATTTGTTAAATTTAAAGATTTTGTCATAGTAAATAAATTTTCCACAAAAACTTTCAGTTTGAATAGATAAATAATACACATCTTAGCCTATTTTTGCTATTGGTTTTTAAATTTTTTAACATGTAAATTGATTTTTTAAAAACTATTTTCATATTATTGGTTGCTCTCTGACGATGACTCTTTCTATAGTGAAAGTTGGTTTGAATCAATTTTCAATTCACTATACATTGACTGCCTCTAAGGCAGTGCTGCTAAAAAGTATAAGTGGCCAGCATAGAAATATGATGGTAACATAAATAGGTACATGGAAAGTATTTTATGTAGTTTATATTAAAAACAGAAAAGTAGTTAAAGTATATAAATAATTGTTAACAATCGTCAATAAACTTATAGTTCAAACTATTAATTTCCAATCTCTTATTCGAAAATTAAATTTTTATACGTATAGAATAATGAAAATATAGTTTCTTATCACAGTTTTTTATCAATGATTTAAAAGTATTTGATTAAAATTCACATATGCATATCACATAAGAAATAGCTTTACGTAACATGTTTTTAATTATCGGAAAATATGAAGTTAGGATGTAAATATTGCATTTCGAATCTAAACTATTATCAACATTGGGAAAATCCATAAACTGCATCCTGCTATTTAAATACTTTTTGACTCCTCCCTCTCTTTCGTCATTTTTCGTCACTTCAAGCTTGACTCCCTAACCGTGATGTCAATTTAAAGATTCCCTCTTCTTCTACTTGAATTTTATGCGAAAAATCAAACATGCATAAAACTGTTGAAAGTAGAAATTACTTTATATTGATATTTTGTTAATATTCTTTAATTCCCAAATAAATCTTCAGAAAATTGAATATAAATGTCTTAGAAATATATACTGTATATGTCTTACACTTTATAATAAACATATCTCCAAATACAGTTTGTTACGTTAAAATCTTCATTTTCGAATATTATTAAATATAAGCATTTTATAAAAAAATTTTTTTTAGTCAGAGATGTAAAACACTAATCATTTTTACAGCGTGACTTCACAACTCACATGATTATCGCTCCCTTACGTCATTTATGGTCACAAATCCACTGCACTCCTCCCATAACAGTATGACATAGTTTATAGATGCTGCTATTAGCTAAAAATATAAAACTTAAGATGTTTAGCAGGTAAATTATAGATACAACGAATTGGGTGATCATATTTTTCAAAATCAAACTAAAACATGATTTCTACAGAAGAATATTAAGAGTAGTGAGTCATGTTTCTATCTTTCTGATAACAATATATGTAATAAAATTTAATTACTGGAAATCTGATTATTTTTAATAGACACGATCCTATAATGGATCCCAATAATATATGTGAATTTTTTCAAGTTGGAAGCATTTTTATATGATATCATTTTGATAGACAGATGTTCACTACATATAGTCCAATATCGATCATTTTCAATAGACTTGGTTCCTGAAAGAATTTCAATAATGTATATAAATTTCATTCACATCAGATAATATTTATGCTAGATATTGCCACAAAGTGTGCGAATATTTTTCTCTCTTATTATGCCAACAATATTGGCTCAATATTGATCGTTTTCGATAGAACGATCTTGGTATTTTTAGTGTGATCTAATAACACAGGAATTACTTTATACAAAGCAGATAATATATACGCAAATTACCGTGATGACTGACAGTTAAGAGAATCTATAATCTTTTATTCAAATTTGGAATGGGAAAAATGTCCTTTTCTTTTTTTTTTTTATAGATTTAATATTACTTTCCATCCAGTTCTTTTAAGTTTCACAACTGCTTTCCATCCATCATGTTCTACTAGAGATGGACTTTCCTAAAACCTATCATGGACATCCACATTTGGACAGGATCATAAAGGAAGAATCCAATGAATTGGGCTTTATGAAAAAATTTGGAAGGTATGGGATCCAGAATTGATCATGGATTCTTTAGGATGAAAGTTCAGCAAATTTCCATGCGGCATCTGGACGGCGAATAAAAAAATCAAAAATTTTAATCAATGAAAATAATAAACTTGACAGAAATCTAGTGTAAAATCAGAAATTATCCGGATAAACTTTGGCATATGATCCATTATCCTATTTAGTCAGTTGAATAGTCGCATAATGAAGCATTGATTTAATCTTAGATGATCAGATTTCAATTTCCAGACTTTTTTTCAGGAAGCGTTTAGGCCATTCCATTAAAATGTTAGGTCATTGAATTACATCTGAAAGATGAAGCCCGAACTTTAAAAGCATTCCTAGGCTCATTGAACTTATGATTTTCAATCCTACATGGATAGGCCCGTAATGGTTATTAGAATATAACCCTTCTCTTGAAAGGCAGTGTAAAACAGGAAACAGATTTTTTTCCATTCTTTCATCTCTAATAGTCAATCCTGTCGGATCTAGCAGCTTGAAATGGCCTTATAGCTCTGAATATTGGCCAATATTAAATAAATTTAAAAGAAATCTAATTTAAATCTTAAGTATAAAAATTTCTGATTAATTAACTAAGTAATTGACTAAATAAAAATACCTTGAATTCATCATTTTTTTACGAAATTTAGAAAGAATTATTGTTAAATATAAAAATATATATGCTGAACTATTATTTTAGGACTGCATCTTTAATTGCAAATAAAGAAATAAATTCTTAAATTATCAATTAATTTCTATAGAAAAAAACTTTGAAAATATAAATATTTTGGAAAAGTAAATATTTCTGTACTTGATGTAAAGCCTAAATAATATTAATAATAATAATGTATTAAATAATATTACATTATTATTTGTATAATAATAATAATAATGTATTATTTTTTGGGGTTAATGTATGCGCGCTATACTTATTAATATGAATGAAGTTTATAATAATTATTTTCAATGTTATTTCTCAGATGTTTCAGTTTATTTCTGATAATCGAAAATTTACTATTATATTTTTCAGGAAACTTCTGTTAAATTTTATCTGATGCAAATATAATTATGTAATTTCTACTTCTCTGAAATTTTCATTCATCGTGTTATATTTATTATATTGAATAGAAATCTTGTGAAATTTATTATTTGATGAGTAAATATTTTAATGGATGAGAGAAATGATCAAATCAATTCTAAAATGCTATATGAAATTTGGTTAATCGTATTCTGGATACTTAATTAGGATTAATTGTATCTGATTTATCTAATAACAGGTATTATTTTAGATAAACTAGATAATATATATGAAAATTATAGTTATGATTGATTTTAATATACTACTAGTTTTCTACAGTTTTTAATAGATTTTAAAAAGTTCATGAAATTTTCAGTCAGTGTCTGATAATTCTTCCCTTTTAATCTCGCGTTGAAAAGTTTTCCTTTACTTGGAAGATCTGGGATCTATTTCCAGGCTTCACTTTTGAGAAAATTTTCATGAAAAGTCTGAGACCAGTGTTTCAATTCAATTCTTTATTTTCAGTCAATCTCATTAATTTGGTCAATTTCTTATGTGATAAACCACCTGCTTTCTACAGATAGGATCAGTGATAAATTCCAAGATCCACATCTCGGATCTTTGAAAACTCTCTCCTTCACCTGATAGTGATTCACTATAGATATTAGTAGTCTAAGTATGGGCTTCTTTAATCAGTTAACAAAAATTAGAAAGAAATAAAAAAGTATCTCGCACATCTAGATTTTTCAAGAGAGTCAAATCCCAGTTCAATGATGCTACATCGTAACTTAACCGATCCCACAACAAATGTGATAAGCTTCGAAATAGCCTTCTTGTTTAATATATTGTAAAAACAGAGATGCATAAAAATAAAGAAAACTGATCATTGCGAAATTTTCTAAATTTAAATTATATCATGTTTGTTTATCTATATTTGAAGTAAATAATTTGTTTTTTTTTTTTTTTTTAATAGTTTTTGAAGCATTTGCTAATGTCAGAATTTAATTTGATCATATTTTTCTTTTCCGAACATATTTCATTCGTCATTTATAACTGTATAGATTTATTTGATATAGGTCAATGCTCTTAAATATAGAATATTCCTTGATTAATCATAGAAAAAGTATTAAGTAACCACCATTCGTGTGATAATTAAAAAAAAAAAAAAAATACGGATGACAATGAGCTATGAAAGAGGAAACAGATAACAAATGTTCATAGAATTGATATTATATAAAATTAAAAGAATTAAATTTGATTATAAAATATAGGAATTTTTATTCTTTTGGATTAATTTAAATTTAGAGAAATTCGTTGTTTCAAAATTGAATTTCTATGGTTAATAATTATGTCATTGTATCTTATTATAAATATTGAGCTGGAAAGGCTAATATTTATAACAAAATAAACTTTTTACAAATTTTAAAAATTTTAAATGTTTAATAAAATATTGTATGTAATAATACCTCATAATAATTGTTCTATAATACACATTTATTTAAATAAAAAAATGATTATAACTAATTATTATTACAAATAATTAAATTTAAACATTTTTAAATAAAAAATGATATATCTTTTTTAAAGAATTAAATTTATATAAAGATATACACTCCACGCTTTGTGGTTTATTCTGAAATATAATATAAGAGTATTTAATTGCGTGTATACATAATTATGGTATAAGTTAATATTTTATTTCAGATTGAATAAATAGCATTTTGTCAGCCTCCTTGAATCAGAAATTTTAATTAATTAAATTAATAATCTACAACAGAATAATACGTGAAGTCAAATTCACCTGAAAAATGATATCTCGATATTCAACAGGATGTCAGACGACGACATTAAATGTCGCAAGGTATAATTATCAATAATATCTACTATTATTATTACTGCAGGAAAGAAAAATAGTCAGAATTACAAATTGATTCATATTAACAATTAATTTTTTATTAATGTAAAGTTGGAATGTTTACAATATTTTGTAAACATGTTTATATTAATAATAATAATAATAATAAAATTTTATCTGTTTTTTAATTTATAAATTTAGAATTGTGATATATAATTAATCATTTTATTATTCTACTCTATTTCGCATATTATTATTATTATTATAATACTGTACCATAGAAAAATTTAATATGATTTATCACTCTATTTTGTAAGAGGTTACATTCTCGCTTATGTATTAAATTCGCTTTAAGAATTGTTAATACGTTATTAACTTTTATTAATTTGCAAACAAATTTAATTTTTTTATACAAAAAACATCTCAATACTAAATATAAAACAAAATAATCGTTACTGATATATAATGTTTTAAATTTTAATAAAAGACATAAAATATTTTTTATATTTTGCAATCACAGATTTTAATATCTTAAGCGTTTAAAATGTGGCTTTATAATAAACAGTCTTTGTAAAAAAATCATAATTTTATTTTAATGCATTTATAAAATTATAACTTCTTTGTTAAGAACTATATATTTATATTTTTTATTGGCTAATGTACATCAATAAATCGCATGTTTATCTGCATCTTCATAAATAAACAAAATGTAAAAAATAAAACTTTATGCTTAAATCACCGTTTTAATAATAATAATAGTGATGTCAAATTCATGTGCGAAACAATATGCCGATACATAGTATGACAATGTTATATTAATCTCATTTATTTATTACATATCACGAAATTAACTCTAGTGGGAATTAACAAACGTTCCTGTCTTAATATCAATAACTTTTGACAATAATTTATATTGATATATCTTATTTTTTTATGTTTAAATCATCTTTTAAATAAATTTAATTATGATATATAATTTTAAAGTTTTATTTACCAGTTATATCAATACAAAAAAATTTCGTCTATTAAAATTATTTATATCTAAAAGTTTAATATTCTTTCGGGATTTCAACAATAAATATTATAGAAAGCAATTTGCATTGAATTAATAAAAATTTAATAATAATTAATACCAATAAACTTACTTAAAATTTATTGTTACTAAAATTTTAAAGAAACTTCAATTTACTAACAATACTGAAGATATCAAATATATATAAATATAATTAATTTCTAGTAATTATAAACTTAACTATCATATTCATGATTAATAAGTTTATGAAATATGAAATTTTGGAATTTATATGAAAACTTATTGCAAAGGGTAGAGAAAATTATTAGCCCTATTTTATCCTTGTAATATAAGCATACATTTAACTTAATAAATGTATTTCTACTTCTAATTTAATTTTATTGATCTGTTCTAATAGATTCAACGATTTACTAAGATTATTATTATTACATATTAAAATTTAAAAAGTTTATCATCAGTTATATAAAGATTCTAATATTTAATAATAAAAAATTACTATAAGTGTTTTAATTTGATGCATTAAAAATCGAAATATGATAATTATATCAATATTCTTTATGTTATTTTTAATGTACAGTATTATTTTTTAAAAATTAACCATGTAAAGCTTTAAAAAATTAGTAATCAACAATTATATTTTATGTTTAGAAACGTGAAAATACAATTTAAGAATTCATTTTCTAAAAATATGCTTTCACAATTCACATTCAATTCAGTTTTATAAAACGAAGAATTTTTGTTAGTTTTTTCATAAAATATACGCATTTTTTTAATATTCCATTAATATAAATCACGGAAATACAGTTAAAGAAAATAATGCCGCTTTTTTTTTTTACTTTAAAATAAATAAAATCGGAATAAACTATAAACTAGAGCACCACTTGGAAGGAATAATACTCCGATTCAAATTCAAATTTTTCGTGCAGTGGCAATTCTTTTCAATAACCTTTAAGCACATGAAAAACAAAAATTACTCTATCCTGTCTATAACAAGATTAAATATTCTCTTAAAGAAATTTATTTAATTCGATAAAAATATTAATGATAAAAAAAAAACAACTATATTCAACACTTGTTGTTTTACTTTATATAATATTTGTTTTGCTCTTTAATTATTAAATACAGAAATTTCTAAGCATGTTTTACATGGAATAGAAATATTTCAAAGTTCCTATTTGGAAATTAGAAATAAAGCAATTATTTTTTTTAATATCACAGTTTTATTTTAAAAAAATTAAAAATTTATATGAACTTGACTGAAAGTTGTAAACAAAAATCAATAAATTAAAAAGTTGTTGACTTAATTCACTATACAAATAAAATTCATATAAAATTTGTACAATGTTTCTTTTTTTAAAATTAATGAATCTTTTAAGTAAGAATACAGCATTTTAAAAATAAAACCATTAATAAATCAAATACATTTGATCTTCATTTGAGATTCGAATTTTAATTCAGTATTTTGAGAGTTTTTTAAAACATATAATGCTAATCTTTAAGGCTTGGTATAATTAAAGTTCATTTTTAAATCTGTGTTAATAAATTTAATACTATTTATTGTATGAAATTTCTACTTATGTTTAAACAAGCTTGTTTAAAGAATGCTTTACTACTCGCTGAAAAATTTATAATTTTTTTGAATGATAATTTTCAAATAGAATACAAATATCAAAGAAGATAACAGAGAATTGCATTGCTCAGAAGAACTGTTTTTTTTTTCATTTTTTAATTTAAATTCTTTTTTTATTCACTTCCTATAAATATTCAGAAAAAAACAAAATTTGAGAATGGAGATTTTTTGCTATACAGATGAAATTTATTTCTAGAATAAGATTAATCTTTTTATATTTTTGATTAATTCATTTAAATTACTGCTTTTTTTGATAATTTATTTGGACTAATTTAATCGTGCTCCTAATTAAATATAACTTTTTTCTGAATAAATTTTAATAAAATAAAAATAATCTTAATGATAAAAGAAATAAATTAAGAGCTATTTCTTTTTAGTAATTTTTTAGAGTTTATTTATAAATTAATTTCACGTTACAATGCTTAATATTAAAAATTAAATTTGATTGAATGTTAAACAGTAATCATTTTGAGAAAAAATAAATCAGTTTTTAATCTAAATAAAGCAAATTTTTAAGAAAATCAAAAATTTGTTTTTTTTTTTTATTTAAAAAAAAAGCCAATACAAAGAAAAATCTATTAGAATTCTCTTTCAACTTCGTAACTAAAGTTGGAAAGAAAATTACTTTTTTTAAATATATTTATTATAAATTCAATATATGTGTACCGTTTTATATTGCAAGAGTATACAAAAAACAGAAAAAGTTTTAAATCTATCAAAGTTTTGAGTTTGATCATTTTTTTTCCTTTCATCACTGATGCGTTAAAATATTCTATTATTTATTGCAGATTTTATAATAATAATTTAAAATAGAACGTATTCTAATTTATATATAGCGTATATTCACATAAATATATATTTAGATTTGAAAAATAGCGTTATGATCAATTGAGTCTTGGTTAGAAGTGATATATGGATAAAGTTTATTATATTGGTGATTAATAGCGAGGAGAATTTGATTTTCCAGTTTCTATACCTAAGGAGTAATCTGATCTATAGCATTTGAAGAATAAGAATGCAAGAATACTTACGTATGAATAAATGTTTTCAAGAAATTATTGGTTACGTGTTTGCTAAATCGAAAACTCAAGAATTGTTTTTCTTTTTAATATTTCTTTAAAAATTGAAAATATTTCAAATTTTGAATCAATTAAGGACGCATATAATTCTAATATTTCAATTAACTTTAAAGGATTCTTAAAATGTTTATGATCTAAATAATCAAATTATTTTTTTAGTTTTTTTTTTATTAAGAAAGGTGATAAAAAATTTAGATAAGAACAAATATATGCAATTTACGAAAAAATTACTATTAAAAATCTAATAGCATGTAAACTAATTAACTTCTTTTAAAAATATGAAAATGCATGCCTACATGATTCGTTCACAAAATGAAATAATTTATAATGTATATGTAAAAACTATTACACTGAAAATAAAGTTATTTAAAAAGTAAAATTATTTTCTAAAGTTTAATTCATTTACGAAAGTTTTGTTTTCTCTTTTTGAAAAGGCAAGGAGAGGGAAAATTAAAAGTAATGAAGAAACTTCTCTGATGTTGAGATGAAAGTAAACGATCCTACTAATTTTTGAAATTTTATCTTTTCTATAATTAAATATCATTATTATTCTAAATTTATTATTAGTATTTAGTAGTATTGTTATAGATATTATTGATATAGATTTATTTATATAACTTATATAATTTCTCTATATAAATATCAATGAATATTAACTTGTGAATTAAATAAATTTTCAAATAAATTTCTTATGTTAAAATAATTTTAAGATAAAACTGATCATGCTTATAAACAATCTTAGAAGAATAAACTTGAGATAAACTATAAAACAAAAATTATGATTATTCTACTTATAAAATTATATTACTTTTTCGGGAGGAAAAAATTCTGTTTGATTTGTCTTGTTATCATTCAGGATTTTAGCACATTGAAAGAGATATTAAATAAATTTAATGATTATAATAAAAAATTTTTGTGATAAATTTATCAATAGACTATTTAAAATATCAATAAAAATTATTTGAATTATTTTAATAATTGATAAAAATCATCTTACAAGTTACTAAAGAACTTATTTAATGAAAATTTCATTTTATTTTTAATAAATATTTTCTAAATTCATTGTCCGAATAAATAGCAGGATAAATATAGCAGTATTATAAATAGAAAAAAAAATCACTAGATCTAGTCACCAGTATCAGAATTGTTGAGGTATTAGAAGTAATTAGCAATAGTTAAATTCACAAGGGAATAATAATGATTCGGTAATAAAACTTTAAAAATAACAACAAAAGTTAAAATCTCAAAAACTATTAAAGTACATTTATAGCAATAGGATTATAATTAATTATAAATTAAAACTTTAACGATTAATTCACGGAAACAATAAATTTCGAAAGATTTTAATCCGATAAACAAGACTAAATTTTTAAAAACTAAAATAAATAATTATAGTTTTAATGAATTAAAATGATTATTATAGCTAATAAATAGTTAATTAAGAATTTTAATACAAACATTAAAGAAATTTTATTGACATTAAAATCTTTATGAGAGTAGATAAAAAAATTTAAATATTATTTTAAATACTGTATTAAAATATGTACTGTACTGTTCTGGAAAAAGTTATTTTTAAGTTTTATTGATGACGTTTAGAATTTATTGCATTTAAAAAATGTTTTCGAGTTTTTAAATTAATAAAAATATTAGATTTTTATTTATACAAATAATTAATTTAAACGAAATATGAATTAAATAAAATTTTACTCTTCGAAAAATGATTAATTTATTATTTATCTTAAGTTCTAAATTTAAAATAATAAGATTAAATAATACTAATTATAATTAGGATTTATAGTTTATTATGAAAAAAATAATCATTTTTACTATAATAAGATAATGAAAGCATATAGAATATTAATTGCATCATCTTAGAAACACAACATATTATGTGACATAATTTATTTGATACTTAATCAATCGTTAAATATTAATTAATATCAATATTTATGCACATAAGTCATTGGCTATGTTTTATCGTATTTTTCTCCATTTTTAATTGATAAAGCTTCTATGCACTTATTATAATTAATATTTTTGTAGCATTATCTATGGAAAGAATATTAATTAATATATTGTTGACATTTTAAGAAATTTACAATAAAAATAGACTATATATTTTTATATACATGAACAGATTGGTTTTTTATGTAACTAATAGTAATAATTATATAATATAATTAGAGGGCCTTGCGAAATCTTATTTATGATATATGTTCATATAACCATTGACAAACATTTATTGAGAATAAGATATTTCTCGAAATGCAAATAAAATTAAGCAAACAGAAATAAATAAAAATATCGAATAGCATACAAATAAACAATTTAAAATGCAAAAATATCTTTTATTCTATACATACTAAAATTCTCACGATATAAGTTTTATAAACTTTCACTATACTTACAACTTTAGTGTAATCCAAGTTGCCAAAACTCGAATTTTCTTATTTGTTTTAGTCGCACAAAACAGACACACCCACAACATCAAATGATGTTACAAAATGACGTTTGCAGTTAATGAATTCCGGCGAAAACAAATGACCGAGCAGATTTTCTTTTTATCTTTCGTGAGAAGAAACATTATCTGAAGTCTGCGATGAGAAAAACGATTAGTTCACTATTATTTGTTTTAATAAGATTAATTCGAGAAAAACTTGAAACTTATCAGTTAAAATGAATAGAAAATAATTTAATTATATATAGACTAGAATTATGCCATATAATATAATTTTTATAACTTCGCATGAAAATTATTTCAGCTTTATATTATATTAAAACAGTGAAATTGTATACTATACACAGAGATTAAAAGAAATCAATATATATACAAATAAATATTAATATGCATTCTAAATTTATTTAGAATATACTATAAAACTTATTTTAATATCGTTTTCCGCAACGAGTAAAATGAATTTTGTATTTATAAAAAATTCGTTTCTTCAATCTACTGCACTTGTGTTTTTTTTTACATGCAAGAGTAATCTCTGAATGAATCAGTTTTCTTTAGTTCACATTTGTTTTTTTCCTCAATTATATCTTGCATTACACAAACGAGTTTACACCTGAAACGTATTTAATTAAGATCATCTTTCATTGTAAAACTTTTCCATAAATTTAAATAATGAAAAGAATACAGCAAGAATTTTATAAATATTATAAGATATTCAAACTTTTATCATTTGATAATAATAATAATGATAATAATAATATAGTAGAACCCCGTTTATACATTTTTCACTTCTACGTTTTTCGCACTTGTACGTTGTGTTTTGTACTCTCGATTTTGCATGTAAAATCGTCCCACTTGCACGCTTTCCATTTATATGTTTTCGCATTTGTACGCTATTATTTTTATTCCCCAGATTCATTTCGTCGCACTTAGACATAAAATTCAAGAAATCTTTGCCAAACTTTTTCGATAAAAGAACAATTTGCTATCTGTACACTACATTATCTTACGAATAGGAAGTAGAATGAATACAAAAGTAAAACCAAAACTTATCCCACGAGTCTTTCTACCGACTCCGACTCTCCCTTTCACGCTTGTTGCCCATCATCTTTAATTAAACTTCTTAATTTTAAGTTTTAATGTATGGAAAAACATATGTAATACAGTATATAGTTTAACTTTTTTTAAATTTTAAATTTAAATATTGAAAAAATATATTAAAAGTTAAAACAAAAAGTTTCATTTTAACGTTAATCTCACTTGTACATAATTTTTATCAACCCCTTTCAAAAACATATAAACGGGGTTCTACTATAATAATAATAATAATAATAATAATAATAATAATAATAATAATTCAGTTATGATATAATTACCTATTGCATTATAAAAACAAATATTTGTTTGGCGAATATCATATTTTATTTTTCCAAGGAAAGATAATATAGAGAATTTTTAACAACTATTTTAAACAAATATTCGAATTTCTTGAATGAAACTGAATTATATTTGTATTTATTCTAAATTATATTGATATCAAAAATATAAATAAATAAAATTTTAAAAATATATAGTTTAAAAATTTATACATGCTTCGCTTTCACAATTTCCTCTATTCACATTTTTTTATTTAAATATGCAAACATATCAAATCTTTCCTATCCTGTTAACAATATTAGCTTAGAATTCTACATAAGACTTACATATATTCAAATTTCATACGTGTAATGTCAAAATAAGCTTACTTATATATCATTCCTCTAAAACCTGTCACATTATAATAATTTTTCACCAGCAAGATATTTTTTTTTTTTTTATAAAACTTTTCAGCAAATATTTAAATCTAGTATTACGTCTACATGTTCTATTTTTAACTAAATTTCGTTTTGTAATTTAAAGAAATTTATGAAATAAATTTTTTGCCTCATTATATGAACTATAATATAATCTATCTATATTAATTTATGAAACTATGTTTTTATAATGACATATGTATAATTGCTCAGATTGATTACGACTTTACAGATATGAACAAACTTCCATCGATAAAAGCAAACTGTGTTTTGTATTTTAAATAAAATTACGTAAATTCTGTTAATAAAATTCACTAGAATAATTCGAACATTAATTTAAACTATAAAAATTATTTTCTTCAGAAAGAATGATTATGATGCATCAGTACTTTTATATATGCAATGTATCAAAACTCACTAAAAATACATTATAATTTATATGACCTATATAAATAATTTTAAGTCATGTAAACTTATTTTTACAAATTATGACTAACATAAATCAAAATATTTTCCTTATTTCTCATAATATTCACTAGACAACAATTTTTACTTTAATAATTTTATTTCTCTCTAATTTCACTTGTAAATGAAGTCATTAACGTTATGGAAAAGTCAAAAATGTCATATAAATTAGTGAATATTTATTAAAATTACATAATAAATTTAGAAGATACTAAATAACCTAACACACTAATCACAAACAAATTTTGATTTAATTGTCACCGTACAAAAGACATTTTATGTAAAAATACCAAAAAAGACTTCAAATATTTACATAAAATAAATCGACAGAAATAATTATATAGCTAAAATAAATTCATAAATAATATAAATACATTAATAAATAATAATTATAAATTGAAAT
The DNA here is from genome assembly GCA_011317285.2 of Androctonus mauritanicus. Classification (NCBI taxonomy): domain Eukaryota; kingdom Metazoa; phylum Arthropoda; class Arachnida; order Scorpiones; family Buthidae; genus Androctonus; species Androctonus mauritanicus. Next base: position 17,191 of record WUQG02190096.1, read on the forward strand.
AAAATCGAATACATAATATAATTTGTTTATAAATATAAATGATTAATCTTTGCAATAAATAAATAATAATTAGGCCTATTATTGTATTATAATGTGGATAAATATCATTAATTAAAACACAAATATAATTAAATAAAAATTTTAAAATTTTTTATACTGTTTTAAAAAATAATGATTATTTTTTATTTATATTAATGCATATAATATATTGCAAATAGAGAAATATTTGGATAACTAACTATACTACAATCGCAAGAAAAAATATTGCACAATTAAATTCATGAGATATTTTTGTTTTTTAGATATCACCTAAAAATAATATTTTTTATTTTGTTTTTCGAAACTCTATTTTAATTTCCTGCATCTACTTGTAACGTTTACGAACAACTTAAAAAGAGAAACTTATGTAAATATTTAGCTTCTGCAACAAAGTTTAAAAGAAATTTTCCAAATGCGATTTTTCATGCTTACAATAAGACGAAAACTTTTCCTTAAACTAAGGAATTTTTAATTGACTAAAATGCATATACTTTATATAGAAAATTATTATCGAAATCATTTTATTTTTTTATAATTCGTTAAAAAATTAAATATAAAATTAACTATCTTATGTTTAAACTTTAAAATGTAAACTATAATAAATATTTCGATAATTTAAAGATATTAAGGCAAAAAGAAGATTTAATTTATTAAATATTTTAATTAAATGGTATATAAATGATTCTTTTATTCTAATTCGTTCAATCCACTAAAGAGATTTTATATATAAACAGTACATCTTAGAAGTTACATTTATAACTACGTGATAGAAATTTTAAAGAATTCTAATTTGATTTTTAAGCTTTAATAAAAGTTTATATTTTTGTTTATAACATTCAAAATTTGTGAAAATTTTATTAAAGCATTTATAATTTATATACACTATATAAATAAATTAAATTAAATTAATTGGAAATGTTTCTAGCAATAAATTTTTAAATAATTTGACAACAATATACGATCAAATTGAAATTATGATTAATGACATTTTAATAATTTCAATTTAAGTTTAAAAGTGTTCTCTTTAACATTAAATATATGTATATATTTTAAAATTTTATTATTATTCTCAAAAAATAAAGTAAAATTGATGTATTCGCTTCCACTTTTGTAACTGTTAAATTATTTATTCTACAATTCTGCCATGTTTTAAAATTTTTCTATCAAATATTAAATGTCAAAATGTAATTTTTTTTTTAAATATAAAAATATAAATCTGGTATCACCATACAATTTAAATAATATATATTTTATATATTGATTTATTAAATATTCTTCTATATAATTAATGAGATTTTGCATTATTTAATTATTTTTACATTAAATGAATATAAATTTAAAAGAAATTTTTTGAGAAATAATTCAGTTGTTGATAGATTTTCTTGGATTTTATGTTGTTTTTAAGTTGCACTTGCACTTTTCCGGACCAATAAAACGTCCACTGGATGGTCAGATCCGCAATAAAGTGGTCTAGCGAAGTGAACAGTGATCGATATTTACTGTACATTGAACCAAGGCTTTTCTATTCTCTTTTAATTTTACTTAAAATATTTCTTTAGCCGATATAAGTAATCCTGAATTTTATGATGATAATTTTATGAGAATCTTATTTCATGATTTCAATCTGTAACACATGTTTCTTTACAAATAAAAGAAATTTAAGAGAAACATGTTTCACAATAATGCTTTATGTTTTAGAAAGACGATAAAATAATTTCTGTACGACTAACAAAAATTTCTATTAATTCTTTTATTATGCATGATATTTGTAGCAGTTCACATTATTTAAAAAATTTAAGTTTCAAATTTCTATGCAATTAGACAAATATATTCTGCGAGGTGCAAGCAAGTCCGAAAATATATTCCACAGTTCAAAGATTTTCAAAGATAATCTGTATATCAATCCGATAAACTTGAGTGATTTATTCGAGCAAAATTTTATGAAATTTGTAAAGTAACGATATTTTTAAAGCATGAAAATTCGCGATCTTATAGTTCTTGAAATATAGAAGTTTATTTCAATAATGACGTCTCGATATTATTGAATTAAAATATTTAAAAATTTATTAAATATTCTATTATATATTTTCAATAATAGTAAGATAAGAATCGTCATTCGAAGTAAAAGAAAGATTCAAAACTAGAAAAATTGTTGAGTTAAAAAGGGATAGAATAATTTTCCATTTTTCTTTTATTTTTTAATTCAAGCAATATATTTTGTCATATAACTACAATATATTTTAATAAGATCATTACTATTATTATCATATTAAATTATCATTATAGTTTCTTTATTTGGGAAAAAAATATTCGAAGTTGCGAATTACATGTTTAACTTTATTCAATCGAATAATGAATTTGTATAACAGATCTTAGGAATTTTAATTTATATTTAAATGTCCTTATTGATACTGGCTTTGATGTAATTTCATATTCGGATGACATCCAGATATCCATTTCGGATACTAGTGCCTCAAGTGGCTACCAAAATTAATCATCATCCGACATTCCATATTAATACATTAGCGAATATAAATCGTATGTTAATGCGCTTTTGCTTTGAATAAAAATAAATCAATAAATATGGATATTATCGTCAATATGATACAAGAATAACTTTATTTTTGCAACAGGGTAGAAATTTATGTATAGTATATTTTGATGCAGATTTCGATGGAACAAGTATTGCAATTCTTTTCGACTAGAAATTGGAATTCTGAATAACATATTCCATTTATTGAAAAATGCGCATTAAGTTAGCACGAAATATTATCTTCTTTATATAATTTTTTAAAAAGTAAATTTAAATATTCCAAAATATATTTAGAATTTATCAGTTTGTATATATTTCTATGATTATAAACTGATCAAACTTTATATTTGTAAAACTATCTACTTAATTTAAAAGAAATTCCTATATTTTTAGAGAAATTAAATTATACAAATAATTCATAGAAAGAATTAATTACAGTTACTTATTTTTTCGAACGTGTCCTTTATTTTATAATGATTAAAATCATGGATTAATATCATCGTCAGTGACATAAGCAATATATTAAATGTCATAAAAATTACAAGAAAATTTTATAAGATCAAATGTCAATTATTTTTAATTATATCTCAAATCTGACTTTAACAGCTTGGCCACATTACTAAATTTTATAAATTCAATCAAATATTTCAAACGTTATTAGGGAAAATTTTCGAACATTCGTTATTTTTGAACGATTGAAGATAATGAATTAATTGATATATCTTCGAGATCAACATCAATGACTTGACCACTTGTTAAATTTCATAAAAAAATTTAATAAATATTTCTGGATATATTAAAAAACAAGAGTATCTCAGAAGTTTGTAAGTCAGTCATTTTTTAATATCAGGCAGCTGAATTAGAAGGCTAAATGATGCGGCGTCAGGTTTTTTGTTTTTATGATATAAAACAATTACTAAATTTCATGAAAATCTATTGATTATTTTAAAAATTATTAATTAATAAGAAATAGAATAGTAATTTTATAATTTTAATTTAGACACAACTAGGATGTTAATCTTATAAGCATTACTCTCCTTCGGAAAGAAGTACGACTCAGAATTTTTCATACTAAAAACTCTGAATTGTAATTTTTTATACGAAAAATTAGTATTATCAATCTACTAACTTAGTACTAAGATAAAGTACATAAAACATTAAAAAATATAAAGGGCATAATTTTAATATAAATATTATACTCGGATGTCCCAAATCACTGGTACATCCATTTGGAATGCCCTAATGACCATTTGGTAACGGGTCCATCCAGACACACTAAATGGGTGTACCGGTGGTCTGGGACACCCGGTATAAACTAGTTATTAAATTTTTAAAGTTTCAAATGTACATAATTATCAGAAATCATATTATATATGTGCGTTTAATTAATAATTATTGATATAATGCTAAATAAATCATAAGTTCTTCACACATAATATGTTTCTGCATTATAATCTAAACAAACAAAATATAGCATTTCATATATTGTAAAAGTACACAACATTTAGTTTGAAGTGCGAAATTAAATACACCTATCCTTCTTTTTACATGGTAGATTGATTCTGCAAAAATATCGTATAAATCAAACTTAGCATTTGCATATAAATACCCATTTTCTATGCAAATGTTAGTCTCGATTTTCATTTATACGATAATTTTGTAGAATCAATGTAATCTGTAAAAATAGAGATAAGTGTATGTCAATGAGTAAAGAAAATTAATTTCTATTTATAGATATTAATGTCTTTTGATTTATATTAATCTACATTCAATATGGTATAATATTTAATCGACTTAAATAACTTATATCTAAACAGTTTAGATTTAATTAATAAATAAATATTTAATTCCTATCGCATATACAATCATTAAATTTATACAGTATAATTATTCAATATGTAAGGGGAATTAAATAACAAATATTTTAATCGAAGTTTAAACAAATGCTTCCTAATTAATATCCGTGGAAGTTCTAATTTCATTTCCCATGTAATCAAAATGAATAATTTTCTATAATTTACATATCGAATAGGTTAAAACGATTCGCCTTCGATTTAGTTTTGAAGCAATTAAAAATGACTCACAGTGATAAACTCGTAATTTCATTTACAGCATATAAAGCAGTAAAATATCTCAAATTTATTAAATATATTTACAGATAAAATAGTTGTTAACAATATCCAATCAAAACCATATAATATATAAAAAATAAGCCAAGTATAGTATTGAAAAATTAAGATATTTGTCACGATTCAAAAACCTGCTATTTTGACGTTTAAATCCTCAATCGAGTACTTTAATCACTTCATTATAGCAAGTATCATAATTTATAAGTATTGTAATTGGATTATTTTTTATATAAATTATTTTTATACTACAGTGAAACCTCTCAATAGCGGACACCTCTGGGGAACAGAAATTTGTCCGCTATTGAGGGGTGTCCGCTATTGAGGATAATGGCCATCTGAGCCATCCATTTTTTCGCTTGG
>WUQG02190207.1:0-22249 GCA_011317285.2 Androctonus mauritanicus
AGCACTAACTCCCCCTGGCGAATAAATTTGGAATAAACTGTACAATTAATAATTAATATTTAATTTGAACTATGGTGTCACCATCTATTGGATTAATAATTAAATAAATAAATTTGGACTAAGGTGGCGCCATCTATTACTTAATAATGGTGGCACCATAGTTCAAATTAAATATTAGTTATTAATTGTACAGTTTATTCCAAATTTATTCGTCAGGGGGAGTTAGTGCTTGTTCGGCTTACGTTTGGACAAGAAATTACTCTAACATCCATAATAATCCACAAGAAATTACTATAACATCCTTTATTGAATTTTTATTTCAATCAGTTGTTATAATAATCTTCTGGTCATCATCAAAATATCACATCCTGATTGCATTAAATGATGTTTATTGTATAGAAAAAATTCTGCTATTCTGTAGTTAAAGGCTGTAATATATTATTATTTATATTGAAATTTTCTCATCTTTTATAGTATTAAAGCTTTTAGTATTTACTTCCTAAACAACCAATAAAATCCATTGTGAGAAAACAACTGGATGTTTTTAGTAAAATTTATTTCTGATTTTTTTTTTTGAAAATGTATAAATTATAAGAAAAAAATGGATTCTCTTAAAAATTATATTTATCTTAAACTAATAATTAAAATTTTTTTAATATGCTTTTTATAGCTTCTAAAGAAATGTACAAATCTTCTTAGAAAAACAGCACAAAGTCAGTAATAAATTAAAATATAACCTGAAAACATTCCTCTTTTAAAAAATTAAATTCAAATCAACCTTACCTATTGCAAAAAGAAAAAAGTATAGATTAATTTGAAGAATCACCTTTAAATTTAAAACTATATGCCATATAGTTGACATATAAGTTTATTCTTTTGTAATTCTCTATGCAAGAGCTCTCATAATTATTTGAATATTATGAGAGCTCTTAATTATGAGACTGGCACATGAAGAAAATATATAAGAATACAAGATGGCATAAGTAGTCATAATACATCATAAATGTTTTGACTTAAATCCAAAATGCATTTACATCACTTATGTAATTAATTTCATATATGTAATGCTTTCTTAAATTAACTATGGAATTAATCATTCAGTTATATTCTTGCTCTTTCTGTACATACTATATTCAAAAATTTACCTGGAAATTTATAAAATTAGGTTATCTTTCAAATTAGTTTTAAGCATTTTTAATTCATGAAGTTGTATTATATTAATAAATAATAATAATTTTATTTATATGTAATTATATATTTTTACAGAATTCTAAAATATTGTATCACAAAATTCACAAAAAATGTCTGGAATTAAACCATCAGACAGGTCATCTGTGTTTGCAATCATGCAAAGAAGCTATGAATGGTCAGAAGTGGATATTCAGAGAACTTAAAGTAGCATAATATAGTATTAAAAATCATGTAAAAATTTCCAATTCTGGAATAGCAAATTGTACCAAATTGAAAGTAATTATGGTCTTTCAATCAACAAGTTGTATTTATTCTTAACATTTTCAAACAAAAGACATTCCTTCTGTTTTAGAGCTATTCCATTCCATTATATCTTGTTATAATGAATATATAGAAAGTTTACATTTCCAGAAAAGAAAAACTTATATTATAGATTTACAGATTGCTCTTTATGAATAACAATCACTATTTTCAGATGTTTGAATGTTTGCCAATTTACAACTGAACCTTTCATACAAATTATTCTTGTAGTATCAGGTGAAATATACTTTATATTGTCAAGTAATACTGTTTACATTTACAAATTGTTATTTCTTAAATGTGATGTAGTATGTTTAAATTTGTAATGAAAAAATATTTGTGGTGATTGTATTTTGTTTAATAAATCGGGAATTGTTAACCTAAAATGACTGTGTTGATATTTTTGTAAACATATTCTTATCTTAAATTTATCTTAACATTGTTTCCTTTTATCTATAAGGTGTTCATTCTATTCCTATTATAAGAATTAATTAATTCTATAATTCCAATAGTTTGTGATGAATCAGGCAGAGTAGCACAATTATAATTCATTTATTGAATGATTGTTAAATCTGTGCACTACTCAAAGCAAGGAAGTCTTAAAGATGAAAATTCTAGCTTTCTAAGCACTCTTATAATATCTAAACAATAACAATTAATATTCAGATTTTACTTTCTGATTTGAAATAGAAAAACAGCAGTGATCAGGAGAGAGAGAGAAGTTTTGAAAACGTTTCTTTAAAATTCTCTCTCTTTCAATCAATGCTGTTATCTTTATTTTTATAAAGATTAGTAACACATTGATTACAGTTAATATTTTACTTTTACTGTTGGATAAGTTAATTAAAATTCCTTTTATTTGTTCTGTTCTATATTGTAACTGTCTTAACAACATATATGACAACAATTGCATTTCACTATGTTCAACATTTATAAGATGTCAAATTAACTATCTTTGAAAAATTTATATATTATTTCACAAGGGATAGATGTACACTAGATGACTACAAGATACTAAAAACGTTACAATGGATATACAAGTTAAAAACTATCTACATTTTCTGATTCTTTATTCATCAGAATTTTTTTCAAAGAAAAACAGTGCAAGTTTTTTGATCTCAGAATTTCTATGTCTGCTATGCTGGTTTAGATATATGTTTTATTTACATATATCTTGCAAAATACTAATTTACTCAAAACTGTGACACACGTCTGAAATTTTTACATCAATTTTTGCAATGGAAGCCTGCATTTCTTTATGCAGTGGTTATACAGCTTAAATGATGTCATCAAGTATTAACACTGCATGTCGCTAGATGGCAATTTAGAAATGATGGAGGATGCTATCTATACTATTTGTACTATAGCTGCTGGAAAAAAAATATTTTAGTTGAAGAATTTCGACAGAAAAAAGAAGTTGTAATGAAAATTTAGGATTACAGTGGAACCTCGATAACTCGAATTGTCAAGGGATGTTAAAATAATTTTGACTTATCGAAAATTCGAGTTATCGAAATGCTGTTAATCATTTGCAGTACATTGGCAAATTTGTCATATAATAATAATAATGTAGGCCTATGTAGACGCACAGTATCCATCGTACATGTAGTATTTTTATGCACCGGTAATTTTATCTGTTTTCAGGGCTGATTTTAATGAAGTCTGTACCCAAATTAGGAATAATAAAAAATGTAGCATAAAAAGTTGTATGTTATTCAGATAAAAAATACTGTTTTTGTTCGTGCGCTTATTGTTAACCTTTTTAGGCAAAAAAAATTGATTTCAGATCTCAGAACAAAGACTTAACACCGTAGAGATCACAATGTATGGCTACTTCCATGTGCATTTACAGTGATAACAAAATTGAACTTAAAACAGTCAGATGCCCAATTCCGGTGTCTGATCAGTGATGCCAGTCAAACTGCATCTGAATATCAGGCTATATTGACTACTTTTAACAATTTGGCAATTACATCATGACCAATGCAGCACAGTTTATTCGAAATCAAATTCTCCTAATAATAGCTAGTCATACAAAAATAAAAAAATTAATACATAATCTGTAATTATCGTATCTAAGAAATTTAAATTCAAGTTATAGAATAAACAAATTTCTGGGAACATTAAGTTTTGAGATATCGAATAATTCGATTTATAGAAATTCGACTTAAAGAGATGAATACAAATGTATACTAGTGGAAGGTCATTCGGAAAATGAGAACTGCTTCGACTTATCGAAAATTCGAGTAACAGAGGTTTGAGTTATTGAGGTTTCACTGTATACACAATAAATGTGATGCTTGCTTATTGTGCTTGGTTTGGTTCTGAATTTGAGATAAAAGTAAGCAGATTGATGAAATTTCTATGAATTTACTTTTATTCAAAGTAAACTATAAGCCAAATAAGTAAGATAAATTGTTTATTCAAAAACGTTTTTCGGCTATCCACAGCCTGCCCCAGTTGAAATACCAGAAAAAAGTATTTACATTATAGTTTACTTTGATAATATAATTTTGCTGATGATTAAATTCTATTATAAATAAAGCAAATATGAGAATAACAAGTAGATTATAGAAAGCAAAATTATTTACAATCTCTATAATCCAGCTGTTTTTTTTTTATTTTGATAATGTTACTTCAAACATTCGAATCTCATGTCTTCCTGGCATGCTGGATCCAGCAATATTCCCTCCTTCAGCATCAAATGAATTTAAAGGTATATTCTGACAAGATAATTCCCATTTCCTTAACAAATGTTTAATTGTCCAATCTCCACTAAAATCATAAAAATATTTTAAAATTATTATATAAATTTATATAAATTAAAAAATTTATTTCAATTCTTAGATTAAAATGATTCAAATTTTAATTAATTACCTTCTTTCTTGATAAGTAAACCAAAACTTTGCTTTAGGATATTTTGAAAAGATAAATGAAATTGTGACAAGGATGTCTTCAAAAACTATAATAAATTTTCATGAATACAATTCAATTTCTCCAAAATATGAAAGTAAAATATCAAAAAAGTATAGCATATTATTATTTATTATTATTATTATCATCATCATTCATTAAGAAAATGATATTGTTTTTAATATAGAGTATTTTTTAAATATAGTTATTGGAAAAATCATTGTTGGAAATACAGTTATTTGCTTTAAAGGAATTTTTACATAATCACATTAATTCAAAATCTAAATATAGATCTAAACATATATATAGTATATATATAGTTTTAAATGTATATATATGTTTAGATCTATATTGCTGATGAAATTCATCTGCTATTAAAATTATCTTTTGTAAGATAATATGAAAATAAATTAGTATGAAAAAAGATCTAAAAGAGATTTGTTAATTAAAAATTTTTATTTAAGAATTCTTTTAAAGCATATTTTTAAAGTCTTTTGAAAAATAAAAAGCTGTTTTTATATTTTATATTTATAACTAACTGGCATTTCCAACACTGCCCAAGCAATACTTAAATGTAATTAATTTATATAGAATATAACCAAATATGCCATCATCTATAAGCAGTATGAGCATACAGTTATCCATGCATTATCATTTGTTTAATATTATGGCAGCTTATAATATTTAAAGTTATAAAATACACATACACACACACACACACACTTGATATCATAAGTGAATAAATTAGTAATAAAAATTTTCAGTCCTAATCACTAGATTTATAAACTTTAACATGATGATAGCTTTCAAATCTTTTGCAAATATCCAAAAAACCTTAACTTTTAATAGCTCAAAAAACTGAAAATTAAAAACTTTTTTGTTAATAGATAGTACAATATGTTTAAGCAGTTCTTTTCTTTTAAAATTACACTTTTTATCAAATTTAAATTATCACAAGTATAGCAAGCACTGTGGCAGGAAATTGTAAATAACATATACACAAACTGTTTAGAAGAAGCGCTTTCAGTTATTTATTCCTGCCATAGCGCTTGCTATATTTGTGATACTCGTTTTATTGGAGTGTATGTGGTTTGAATTTTTAGAAAATTTAAATTATTTTAATTATTAATTTTAAATATTTCATTTCTCTGAGTAAAAATACCTAAAGAAGAGATTATTATTTAAATTAAAAGCTTAAAATCTCAATTAATTAATTGTCCTCATGATTTATACCATACTTGCAACACAACCTAATGTCAACATTTTATAGAAGCATTGTGATTTCTATGTAAATAGTCTTATTTAAAATTAATTCATAATTTTTCAGGTTTTCAGTATTATAATAAAATTATGAAAAGAGAAAGAATATGTCAGAAAATCAATAATGGTTCTTTTTGCTTGATCTAAGCAAAACTGTATACAAAATCATTTAATATATTCAAATTTTTATTCTAAATGCCATATTTAATGATTTCAGAAACATTCTAGTTAAAATAAGCTTCCAATAGAACATATCAAGAACAGTCATATAGAAATTGTTGACACATAATTATACGAGAGCTGTTCAGAAAGTAACTTCAAATTGGTTATAAAAATTGCTAGTAGTAAGGCAAAAAACATTTATTAAAAATATCTACATATCTAAATTACTTTTCTACATAGTTACCACTTAGAATTTATTCATTTGTCATATAAGATGATAAGTTTTTCAATTCCCTAGTCAAAGAAATCAGTTGCTATCAGCTCAGTCATTTTGTACTCTATGGCTTTATGTCATCCCAAAAGAGGTATGTACATTAGTTTAAAATAATTTGTTTATTATATATACTAATTTTATCTGGTATTTAGTTGCGGATTTTTCTACATTAGTTACTGGGAGCACAGACTGTTTTAACTTTAATGTTCCGACTATTATATGTCCTTATTATTTGTCTACAAATTTACTCTGCTTTCCAGTAATTAGAGGACTAGCTTGTTATTGTATAGATAATTGTGCTAAATATGGAACTTGTGTTTTATATCAAAGAAGAATTTATTTTAGCCTTTACCATATGACTTGTGTGTCTAATAAACTGAATTCTAAAGAATATCCAATGTGTCACAAATGTAGATATTCTTATCATCATTATTGTCTGTATTGTAAAAGTTAATAAAAACTTTCTTATAATGGACTGCCAGTATTTTACATGATATGAACACAAAATAACATCTAAAGAAATTTTTATTTAGCAACTAATATTTACATATTTACAAAAAAAAGTTAAAGATTTATCAATTATATTGTTAACATTGACAATATTCATTAATAACCCAATATCTGTAGGATAAGACTTTGCACAGACTGCAATGGTTTTTAAAATTATAATGATTATAACAATTCTTTCCCAAATCTTTTGCTTTTGGGCATCCCAAATGTTCTAGGTCTACATACAGAATGTCATAGGCTACATACAGGTTCTTTTCAATTTGTCCTCCCTTGTAACAGATAATATCAACAATGGATTTTATCGTATCCATTACCAAGAGAAGATGCCAATGTTTAGGATATCATCTAGGTTTCAGGCTTTGGTGCATATTCCGTCTAAACCATGCAGTCTCTGCTGGAAATTAAAAGTTTTCTGTTGACTAGGTGTAAGTTTATAAAAGATATGCTCTGGACTTGTAGTGTAAAAGCAATAGGTATAGAATCTGTAATATCTTCTATAGAGATGAGTGACATAATCTGATGCAGAATTCAAGTAGGAAAAGAAAACCCTTCTATGTCCATAATGATGGCTATAAAAATAGTTATAAATAATTAATAAATGGTTTAAATAATTATTTATATATATTCTTATCGTTTTGAAATTTAAACATAGAGCTGTGAAAAATCTATGCAATATTAATAAAATAAAATTATTAAAGTACTTCTATAATAGTCAGATAGTATAAGGGAAATGATTGAAGGCAACAGAATACTATCACTTTATATACTGTGAGAGTAGTCAAACCAGTTTTCCAGTTATGGAGAAAGTAATCACTGAAATCATAGCTTTGAGTGTTGTTAATGCTTATATTGTTATTAGCATAATATTGTAAATAAATATATTTTTATTGTAAACATTATGTAATTCTGTGTGTTAGCATTGCAGCAACTGATTAGCAAACACAACACAGCAACTGAAAGCAGCAAAGCTGACAACAAAGCTTCGCTCCGCTCACCGTTCTGCCAGCTATTAGTTGCCACTAAGTGCATGTCCAGGCTTTGCTGAACCACTGCTGCTCTTGCTGTCTATGTACACATTCTGAGGGGTTAACCCTACATAAGGATACTTTATTTAGGGTTACAACATGATAATTGTAATCCTTCATCATCAATGTACCCAACTAGCTTTTTGTGTGTTAGAAAAGGAGATAGTTATTCAAAACAAAATGTGATTGTATGGTGGATAAGCAAACAAATTTTAATTGAAATGTTGAAGCATTTTCTCAAGTATGATATGCAAGCACACATTGTCATGCAGCAACAAGATGATATCAGAAATCAGCATATCATGCCTTCTGTTCTGAAATGGGCTCCAAATTGCTTGTAGTATTTCATAATACACTTTGGAATTGATTGAGGTTTCTTATGCTATAAATTCCAGAAGCAGCATTTCTTTTCAGTCCCAAATATAGTCATTATAAGTTTCTTGGCAGTACTTATGGCAATTATCAATGTTTGCTTGAACTTCCTTGGTTTTGGTGTGTCCCCACTGCATAGAGTGCCTTTCTGTTTCAATATTGATACTGACATGCAAAAATCAAGTTTCACTACTTGTTATATATGATCAAGGAATTCACATTTTTCATTTTGGTATCATTCCAGGAAAGTGAATGCTGAGATTATTCACTTTATTTTGTGATCATCTATAAGCGTCTTCAGAAGTAAACCTTGTGATAATTTAGACTATCAGTCACAATTTTGTACAGGATACATGAAATTTGTGGAAAATGAAGTGAAAATTCAGTTATTGTGAAACAACAATTTTCTTAAACGTTTGCTTCCAATTTTTGTACAAGTTCATTTGTCACATTTGATGGCCAATCAGATTGCATTTGGTCATGAATATTCATTCAGCCAATTTGAAATATCCTATTATCCTACCTCACTCTCTTATATCTTTAATCATAATGTTTGGATCATAAACTTAATCATCATTAGTATATACCCAATCAGTTTTTCATGTATCAGAAAAAGTGATAGTCACTCAACAGCAAGATCAGGACTGTAAGTGAATGGTCAAACAAATTCTAATTGATAATGAATCTCAGCAATATTCATGCTTTTTGCATAGAAAAACAAATAACTGCAAACACTTCATAACTGGTGGGACATTTATTCATTAATATTCATACAAATAATATTATTGATTATTAAAGAAAAAGGAATAATCTTGATATCACTATATTCAACTATTTTAACTAACTGTTACCAATAATATATTTATAAATAATTGCTGTTTAATGCTGTTATTTACAAATATGACTATTTTCTTTTTTTGATATTGTTACTTAGATATTAAAGAGAATGGAATTATATAAAATAAGTAACTTTATACAAATTTTTCACAAACTATTGTAACTAGAATATCATGACAGAAAATTATATATGCAGTATTTACATTTATAATTCATTATTACTATCTAACACTTCACTAATTGCTGAAAATACCAAATTTTTTTCATATTTATTTGAATATCATAGTTGTTTAAAATACTATAAAAAAATTTTTATCAGTACTGAAATGTTTGAAGAGTACTGTTTTGATAAAAACAAAAAGTGTTTCTTTAGATTTTTGAATCAAGAGCAGCTATCTTACAAGGGCTTAAACAAAGATGTATGCAGAAATAATAAATATATGCAAATTTCCATAAGAAATTTTATAATTAATGATATAATATGGAAATGCAATTTAGGATTTTTAATGCACTTTCATATAAAAGAAATTATATCAAAATTTATAGTAAGAAATTGTTGTCATAGGCTGTTAAATTTTATATGCTTTTTTTGTTTTGTACTATATATACATAATTTTTTTCCTATGAATTGGATAATAATAAAATTAGAATAATTTTAAAAAATTTAACAGCTTTTCTAAAGCATAATCTTGCATTTAAAATGAAATTGCATTAAATTTAATCAATTCAATTTGGAAATCTAAAAAAATAAATATTTTTTGATTGTATTATGTAGAATGCTGTCACATTCTCAATTATGTATATATCATATCTACATATATATATATTATAAATATTATATTTTATAATTAAATGATCATTGAATTGAAAAATCTGAATTAAATGAAATATATTAATTCATAACCAGCACGAAATTGTTATTCTTCATAAAATTTTATGTATTTTATCCCAAATTTCCTGAAAAGCTTCCATTATAAATTTACTTAAATATAATTAATGATTACATAATTAAAAGTTGTAGAAATATCCAACTACATTTAAATATTATACAATTGTATTTAATAAAAAAATAATTTTAGATAATTAAATCCTTCATGCATCAAAACAAAGTTACCTATTGTAATTTACAAAATAAATAAATAACCTGTTAATCATATATAAAACAATAATAATAATGTTAATTTATAAACAGAACAAATTACCAAAGGACATATATGCATAATGTAAAACTTCTTACTGTAGACAATAAATAAGAGTAAATTATAAGCCAATTTAGTAAGATAAACTGTTTTAATCAAAAACATTTTTGATTCTTCATGTAGCCTGCCTCAGTTGATTCATCCTAACTGAGGTGTTAACATTAGTTTAATAATTTTGATTAAAACAGTTTATCTTATTGAATTGACTTATCATTTATTTTTATTGAATATATATACAAAAACTGAAACGTATAATTAAGCATAATCTGTAATTAAGAATTTAATAATAATTTTAACTTACTAGCTGGATCATAAAAACAGTCTGAGCCTAAGATGATATCAATATTATCCAAAGTTAAAATATTTGGGCAGAACATTCCCCAAGTCAAACTAAAAATGTTAAGATCATTACTTTCTTTTAAATTATTTGCTTTAACATTATCTCTACAAAGTTCAAAACATTTTGGTGAAAATGCATTATCTGTTAGATATACACGTGCACCACATTTAGCTGCTGTAAGTCCAGGAAGAGCTGTTCCAGCACCAATCTATAAATAAAAAATATATTACTTAAAATATAAAGAAAATTAATATTTGGAAACAGAAAACAACATATGTTTTTTGAATTCAAATGTTCAATATATCAAATAAACTGTATTTGTAAATATTAAAATTTTTTAGAAATTAATTATCATTATATTAAAATAAAGCATTTTTCTAATAAAAATTTGACTAATTATTATTTAAGAAAATCTGATACCACTTGTAACTTGTCAGTTTATATCTAAGCTTGATTTTATTATATTAAATTAATATAAATTAGAATATTACAAACTGAAGCATTTTACACAATTGGTTGTATAAAAATTTTATTCAGAATACTTTTGGTTAGCTTAATAACCATCTTTAATGAAAAAATACAAGATTAGAATCCAACACATTTGAATTACAGACACATACTAAAGTTCTAAATATTTAAAATAAAGTGAATTAATATTTTTATGCAACTAACTGCATATAGTGCTTCAGTTTGTAATATTTTAAATAGTTTAGTATAAATGCAATAATCAAAAATGAACTAAATTAGAATGCTGATTATAAAATTTTAATAATTTAACTATAAAATAAATTAGCAACCATTCCTGAGAAATTTCATTACAGTTTATGTATGTATGCTTGTAGTAAGTACTAATCTCAAAGTTTGAATGGTATGAGTCAAAAGTGAATCTATTGCAGATCTAATTAAGTATTGGCTACAAAGAATCCAGCTAAGTATGGCTATTTTAGTTTTGAAATTTCAAAATAAAATATTTAATTTCAAACAAAAAATTTAATTTTAATTTACAAAATAAAGAAAACAAAAATTAAAACCTATTTAATTTTATAGTCAAATATATACTAATTAAGGGAATTACTCTATAAATTAAACCAAATACTACTAACTAAACTTCCACTAGGGGAAGTTTCCCTAGTAGTATTCGGTTTATTTATTTAATTTTAATTTAAAAAAGAAAATACAATAATTCCTTCTAATTATATAAAGAAGTAAAAATATTAAAATTCTTAATCTATAATAAAGATGAAAAAATAATAAAAGTTTTACCTTTTATATGATTAGTATGAAAAGTAACTAACTTTATTATCTTCTTATATTTTCTTTTCTAAATTTAAATTAAGTAGTCCTCAACTTACAATGGGATCCAATTTGAACTCAAAGGACCTCCAAATTCAAAAATACTTAAAATTTTATGGATTGATATTACCTATATTTACAATTACATTCCACTTTATCATAAATTTAACCAACACAAAAATATAAGAATCAGATATAAAAGGAATGTTTTCTGTATATCAAATCATTCCTCACTGACTTGAACCCATGTGAACTGAATTGACCAATCACAGAATTTACTCATTACTTCACTGTGCTAAGTACCAGTAGTCATAAATCAAGAACTATTTGTGCTTTGTTTCAATTTTTCTTACTACTTTATTCCTATTTCTTTCTTTCTTTTTTTTTTTTTTTAAAAAGTAAACTTTCACCATTTTCTATAAAAATTTCATTAACAAAGTATGCTGATTAAGTAATCATAAATTCTGATTCTTGATAATGAAACTGACAGCTGATAATTGACCGATAGTTGATTAATTGATCCAAGATGATAACTGTATGAACAAATACAAATATCATTGTGGAACACTGATAAGAACTGAACATCAGTTCATGAAATTTAGTTATCAGTTACTAATAAAACAATTGATAATTATGCTATGTCAGCTAATTTTAGCCTTTCAGATTAATAAATAGCAATCACAACCTAAACCAACTAATTGACAAGGCAAATGCAATTCCACTAATGAAAACAATACTGAAAGATAGGCTGTAGTGTCATAAACAGAATTTACATCATTGTAGTAGACTATCTTTTTTGTATTTTTAATTTTGTGTATTGATGATGACTTGTGTATATACAAAACTAACTGTAGAAACTTTTATATATAGATAACTAACCAATCTTTTAAGTGATTTTTCAACTTTTGTGTATTCCAATTATTTAAATTTTAGTTTATGTCATAAATTCTATTTATGTAATTTAATAACTGCATAAATAGAATTTCCAGCAATTTAGATAACTGGAAATCAAAAGTTGGTAAATTACTTAAAATTAATATAAACTAAAATCACATGAATTGGAATTACTATAATAATTATATAGCTTTATAACTTCATTCTAAAATCAAAATGGCAGTTTATATGAATCATACTATACAAAGAAAAACAGAAGTTATACTTTTAATAAATGAAAATTCAAATTAACAAATACTGCTATTTTTGTAAAATGAATAGAACATAATAGATAAAAATAAAAATTTATTTATTCTGATTTTTTGATTTAGGAGCATTATTAAGATCAGAAATAGAGTATAATTTTATGAAAAATTAACATTTAGCTGAATAAATTTTTTTTTTCAGATGGCAATTCTATAAGGTCAAATTATTATAATTGATAGAATGAATGGAACATAGAACAACTTGCAAGAAAGCAGATTACATATATCTAAATAATAAGAATATATTATCAATTCTGCCACATTTCAAAACATATGCCTTTCTTAAAAACAAAAGAACAATGACAAAGATTAATATCAATGTGCATAATTAATAAAAACCTATTATGAAAGCTTTATTTGTTTATTATGTAAAATTTTATAAATTTTCTTTTATTTTGATTATTTTATATTTTAAACAATTGCAATTGCAATCTTATTCTACTTTTTTAAATATTCTATTATGATAATTATTGTTGCATGAAAGCACTTTTTCTTATAAACATTTTATAAAACAGACTGTTTACAAGTCAGACATACATTACCTTCAGGAATAATTTGAATTTTCTAATATAAAACCATTGCTGCATATAAAATAAACAGCAAAAATATTCAGGAAATAACCTGTTAGTTAAGTGTAGCTATCAAGAAAAAGGAAAGGAATTCTTATCAAGAAAATTGTTTTTCCTGTTTCCATACGTGTTCATTCTAAATTCTAATGATTCTAAAGATAACTATTATTTACTGTATGTACAATATAAAATTTGAAAATCTATTTTCAGTCTCAATAATATTGATTAAACTTTAAATTAGAATATTATAACAATGATTTATTATATTCATTTTTAATATTTCTTTTCTTTAAGAAGCAATGATTTTACAAAAGAATGTAAATTTAAATTCAAAATTAGAAATAGCAGAATAAACTAAAAATTGTTATTTGTATGATTATTACTAATTTGTTAACTGCTATTCTATAATAATTAATATTTTTTCTATTTTCTATATAAACCATGAAAGAAATACCTAATTTAATAAAGAAATACAGCAATTTCCTTAATTCTTTAATAACATATTTTAACAGAAACAAATTCATAATTCCTGATGATGAAAACATTCTAATTTTAATTATTGTCTTATATAGAAAATAAGGTTAATGATTGTTATAATGCAAAAAAAAAATAATTATGAGAAAGATATGAAGCATATTATGTCTTATTATCTTACTTCTATTCATAATAATCATGGAAAGAACAAATTTATGTTTGTAATCAGGATTTTTCTCTAGCAGCATTCCCAGCACATTTTCTCTTTTTTATTATTCTTTCATCCATTCCAGTCTTTATAAGAAGTTATTAGATTTGAATAATGATCATAAATAGAATAGCACTGGAGATAATTGTTCCTGTGAATATTTGAACATAGGGCAAAAGTATCTTTCCCATGTCATTTTATAACTTAAAAAAAGTAACATTATCTATAATATATATATATTGATAGATGGATATATTTGGTTTGCATAAAAATATTATCAGATTTTCCTCATTTAAATTTCTTTTAAAATGATCATCGATTTTTTTATAATTTTTCATATAAAGATATAAAAATATTCTTGTCCCATAGCAAAAGTTAAAAGCCAGTATCTATAGAAATGTACATTTTAGGAAGTAATCATCTAGCTTTACATTAAAAGTTAATACTTTTAATCTAAGTTAGATGATTTGTTTTTATTTTCTTTTTAAAATAATTTTAAATATAATAGAATGATGGTTTATTTAGAATGGTGTAAAAGGTGTAAAATAATAAAATTTTTATGATACTAAAATTGTTTTATTTTTATCATATTAAATTATTGTATATAATATTCATAATTACTTAACACTTGAACTATCAATCTAAGTATAAAAAGTTATTTGTTGATTTATTAGTTTCTAATGCTGGACTTATGATTTTGGAGGCCATTGACTAGGTTGCTTTGGGGATCTATTTATAAATTAAAGACCAAAATCATTAGATAAAGAAATCACAGTTATATACTTGTTAAATATACTCTCCATGAGATACGTGGTAATCTATAATCAGCACTGTAATTATCCTTCTCATGGCCCAAAATATACAGTATTTATATTAATATATTTCTTAAATTGAATGCATTGCTGTAATAAATACTATTTATATTATTATTATAGATATTTTTCAAGATTTTGAGCTAGATCAAAGGAAATGTGACACATGACCACACAGATGAAATCATAAAGGCCAGAAATAAAAATCAAATTAAAGGAGTTAATACACCTGGACTATACAGATGGAAATCATAAAGTCATCAATTTGATTTAAAGAATAATTCATAATCAAGTTAATTATTTCATTCACATAGTTGTCTTCATTATTGCCTTGTTTTTCTCTTCATATATATAGA
Organism: Androctonus mauritanicus; assembly: GCA_011317285.2. Classification (NCBI taxonomy): domain Eukaryota; kingdom Metazoa; phylum Arthropoda; class Arachnida; order Scorpiones; family Buthidae; genus Androctonus; species Androctonus mauritanicus. The sequence goes on from WUQG02190207.1 coordinate 15,295, forward strand.
TTAGTATACTAGCTCAATTGAGTAGAAAAATGATATATAAAACTTCAGGCAAAATCAGTGGAAAGTAGTTGGACATGAGTGTGATACAAGTGACACAGAGTTCAAAAGGTCAGGTGAAAACAAAGGAAACAAAGGAGTATGAGGGATACCAGGAGCAGGTCTGACTTGCTAGGCTCTTAAATATTGATAATTCATCAGATATCAGAAGAAGAAGAGAGATTTTGTCACACTTTCCTATGGACATTTATTTCTTATGGTTGTCAGAAGTGGGCTAAACAGTGAAGGAGACTCAGTGTTGATCTTCAGTTTATTTCTTGTTGTAAGTCTCTCATAGGAAGGTTTTGTTGTTGTATTTATCACAGTTACTTTTAAGTCAACTTAACCAGTTTTCTCCATATGCATGGAGAAAACTGGTTTATAACCATAAGTCAGTTCTAAACTAACTGAATTATGGTTTATAACTGACTTTGTTGCATACAATTTGTAAATAAACTCTTATATACTGAAATACTGAGCCAAGTCTGTAGAAGTGTCCTTTAGAAACAAATACTTTGACCTACATATGCATAATACTATAGATATCTATTCATTAAAGGAACAACATTCCTATAGTAACTTTACTGCTATTCACACAAATTTTATTATATTTGTTATAGCAGTGTAATCGACATCCTTTGTAGATTTGTTACCAATATCATATAAAAATTTTAATTTAAATATATAATTATTTTGAATTTTTTTAAAATAATTATATATTCAAATTCAAATTTGAATATAAAATTAAAAGAGAATTAAGGAAAAGAGAATACATGTATATATTCTCTTTTCCTTAATTCTATTCTTAAACTATCTAATAAAACATTTAATACATTAATGCAAAAGTTTTATACAGTCAACTTATAGTTATATAATAAAGGATATATATATATCTCCTTTCTTATATCTGACTATGGGCCCAAAGTTTTTATGGGACTCTGGGCTCAAGCTCATATAGCTCATGTTTGTATCTAGCCCTGATCTAAATGTTTTATAGAATATTTCAATTCCAAATTTTTGAAAATGGAAATAGAAATATAGTAATGATTTTTAAGAATAAATTTCATGTTATATTACTATAAATTAATCCATGTATTGAGATTTAAAAAAAGGAGACAAAAATTATTTTCAGAATCAAAATAGGAATCATTTTTTACAGTACATTGCAATTTGAAAGCTCAACAGATGTATTTTCTTTTTAGTTCACTGACTTAATAAACTGCCACAATAATTAATTATTATTCAAATAAGAATTGAAATTAAACTTAAATAAATTGGAGCGTAACCAGTCTATAACTTATTTAATTTACAAAGGTAAAATAATTTAATTAAATCAAGATAAAATAATCATTTGATCATAATGATTAATTTTAATAAGTTTTTATTATGAATAATGAAAAAAAATAAAATAAATAGGCCTACTATTGAAAGATAGCCTAAACAATAAAAAAAATATAACTATTTCAATAATCCTTGAATTATTATTTAATTTTCAAAAACTAATTTGATGGCTAAGTTTATAATCATTTTTTGTGAATAACAAGATTTAATTTTTGTTAAAAAGCATTATTTTACTTTTTATAATTAGCTATTCTATTATCGATACTTGTGAATTTACCTCTAGTATGGTTTTATCTTTGATGAAATTTCTATTATGCCATACAAACTGTGCCAATACAGGTGAACTTGGCCAAACATACATTCCATAGGAAGGATTAATATACTGAAAACGAATGCATTGTATAAATATTTTCAATATTTATAATTAAATGAAACTGACAATAAATATACTTCATAAATAGTCATAACAAGTGTTTCACCGGTTTTATCATCATCAAAAATGAACGCTTTCACTGACTTTTTCACGTCCATTTCCTACGAACAATTTTTTAAATGCTTGAAAAACTATCATCACAAATGTCAACAAACCTCGACTGACCACGTGATTCACCTACATTTAGCGCGGGTCAGTTCATTACATAATCGATGTCTTGATCTGCAACATTTCTATAATAAAAAATAAATATATGCAATATTTTAAATTCAATAAAATGAACATAGAAATACAGATAAAATAAATCTTTGTAACTTAAAATATTTTTTTATATTTTAACCAATACTATTTTAGTTTTTAAATCGAAACGGAACATCTTTTATTTTTTATTTTTTTCTTCTAATTTCAAAACTCGGCACGTGACGAGAAATCACCCAATTAAGAGAGAGAATTTAATAAATAATTTATGACGTCAATAAAATAAACCAATCGTAAAATATAATTTAGTAAATAGTAGCGATGACGCAGTGGCTTCCTTCACATATTAATACTTCTAAAGATGGCGGATCCTTCTAAGAGACAAGCCAAGAAGAAGGCGGAATTAAATCGAATTTTACACAAAGAACAAGAGAAAGCTAAGATTAAACAGGTAATAAATATGCTTGAGTTTCTTCTGAATAATTAAAGATGTCTATGTTAACACTATATGCATGAATTTTACGAAAATTTTTAGGAATTAAAAAATCTTGTATTTTAATCAAATCTTTGTGAATTTTCAAAATTAAACAACTTCATTTGATAAATGATCGTTTTAATATGATAACTATAACTTATAAAATTCATTGTTTCAAACTAAAACACGATTAAAACCTAAGTTTATTAATAATAGTTTTATACCTGTTTTATTAATCATCACAAATTAATATTAATAGCAAAAATGCTTTTCATTTTTTTTCCGCGTAATTCTATTTCTCATTTTGTTTTAAATAATTAATATAATTTATTTGAATATTATAATAAAAGATTTAAATATAACAAAACTCAAAACTAGCATATATAAACATGTTTTTTTTCATTATAAAAAAATCAACTTTTTTTCTATTAATAGATAAATACAAAAGAAATTTAATATTAAAAGTGCATTAATTTAATAGTATAATTGTGATTTCTGTAAAGATATTTTTCAAATATGTGATCTGGATTCTGGTACAGGAACTTTAAATCAGGTTTCTGGTTGTTTTCAAGTAAACTGTTTTTGACAATATCTATCACAAGGAAAGGTTGACATGTGTTTGTGTCTGCTGTATACATGTTTTTTATAATCCTTACAGATTTTAAAGATTGTGGGTTTATAATATTTGTATTATATATAGTAATAATTTTCCTCCTAATTCTTTTAAGATGGATTTTTTTATTTAAAAATTAAAAATTTTAATCATTAAATATCTTGCTTTTTAACAATATAATTGAATCAAAAAATATTTTTCTTAAATTTAATTTTCTTTTAATTTTTTAAAATTAATCCAGTACTGATTTTAAAAAAGAAAATTTAATTTTAAATTTATGATGTAGATCAGATTTGCCTTTTTTATCATATTGTATATTGCATAAAAAAAATGATTAATCTTTCATTTAGTTCTATAAAAACTTTTATAATGTAATATTAACAGTAATAAATTATATACAATATTTTAAATATAAAAAAATTTTGTTAATTTTAAAATTACAAATTTCCTTGACTATAAACAGTAATGATTGCTGTCAAGGTTTTGTGGAAAGCTTTCAAAATCTAAGAAATTATCAATATCAGAGTAACATTTAAAATATATTTTATTTTAACAATTGCAATTTTATGAGATTCAAAAACTAATTTAAACTATTTTATCATATTAAAGGATATTTTATAAAATTATTAAGCTTTAAATCTTATTGTCCATAATCATATAATTTATGTTAAAAGAATTTATTGAAATTTATTTGATAATTTATATAAGAGATTCTCTTATTAAACATGCACACACAAGATCATGAAAATAAATGTATATTCACTTAAAATTTAATAATAATGCCTGCAAACTATAATTCATTTATAATATTAAAGTTCAATAGATATACTTTTTATTTATATTTTTAAAGCTGTTAACATAATATAGAGCACATCTGTCATTTAAAATATATAAATAAAAATTGAAAATAATCTGTATTATGTAATTGTTCAAGGTCAAAATTCTAAACAGAATCTTATATAGATAAGAAAAAACAAATCTTTATTAAATAAATTTCATTTTCTAGTTTTTAACATTTTTAAATATAATTTCTTCAGTAATTTAGAAAATAATTGAAAAATAATTAACTGTAAAAAAAAAATAAATTTTCTATTACCTAATTAGCTGTTAATTAAGTAATAGTAAATTATTATTAAGATGATAAGACATTTTAGATTATACTTTTCAATTATCACTTGAACTGGAAAATTAGGCCTTTATATCTTACTGTTAAGTTTTAAATTAAGGTTTTTCCAAAGTATAAGGTTTACATATATGGATGACAACATACTTTAATATTATTTTAAACCAATTTTACATCTTATTTAAAATATTATAATTACAATAAAAATGTAATAATAATTCAAAATTTCATTAAATTGTACAATTAATTTTGAAATAATTCAAAATTATTTTTTGAATAAAATTCAAAAATTATGAATTTTACAATTTTATAAAGTATTATAGTTATATATAGTTGAAATAATAATGGAATGAATGATGACATAGAAATCAAAGTTAAAAAATTCCAGTTAGTCAGTAGCTCCTTTTTAAAATATAAAAATGCTGTATAGTGTTAAAAGTATCTCTTGACTTTTGCTGTCTAAAATTTCTTTAATATTTAAATCTTTACTTGAATTCTTAGAGTTTATAAAATAATATTTATAGCAAATAGAAAAGGATTTGGCAGTTAACAGTTATTTGCAAGCTTTAAAGAGATTTAAAAATCTTCAAATCAAGATACTGTTTACTTAAAAGCAGTATACTGCTTCTATTGATGATGATCAATGTTATAGCTGTTTTTTATGGTAAAATTTCCAAATGAATAATATCTTGCACGTGAACAAAATTGTTTCAAATACAACATAGAATTTTTAAAATTTATTTTCTTATAAGAGAATCACATGGAATCATCAAAATCTAATAAGCATATGTCAGATTGATTTTACTTTACTGTGTTTATAAATTGCTGTGATATCTGATCCTTTGGAAATCCCAATAGTCTGTATAAAAATAATAGATGAGCTTTACCAAAAAGCATTTTTGAATTGTATCATCAACTTAACATAACCTCATTTATGGTTCTAGAAAAATCAGATTTATACCTTTATAGAAAATTTCATATGCTTTATGCTTTTGACATATATTTTCTTCAATATACATTGAGAAATTAAGATCATTTTAAAAATTTTGTAAATAAATATTATACATATTAATATAATTCTAAGATTTCAATAAAAATTGATTATATTTAGAAGGAAATAAATTTTTGAAATTTTTTTGCAAAATCTATATAAATATTATATCATTCTTAAAATTGTTAAAAATATGAATTTTAAATAAATTTCTTATTTTTAATTTATTATATATATTAAAACTATAATAATTTTAAATTATTTATTATAAATATTGGTTTGATATAAGGATGTTTTCCTTATATCAAACTATTGCTCATGGTCTTGAACCCATGTGAATTGCATTGACTATTCACAGAATTTACTGATTACATCACCTTCATATGAGTGGTGGTTAGGACTGACTAGTATATTCTAATAATAATCATTTATCAATAATAATAATCATTTATTATTTATCATACTATTACCATGTATAAATTAGGGATATTTTTTCAATATTTAAATATGTGCATTAGATATAATAATTTAATTTCCTATAATTTGAGTAATTATGGAATTTATTGATTAAATAATAAATAATTAATCTTTCTGATAGTTTATTATATCTTATGCTTAGCATTATTTTTATGATTACATCTGATTAAAAGAAATATTCTATCAATTTATATACTTATTTATTTATCCTGATCAAGTATATTTGATCATGATTTAATTGTAAACTATAAAATTTTATTGAGTTTTGCACTTTATAATATTAAAAAGACTTACTTTTTTTTTAGTATCATTTATCATATTTCTTATGCCATAACAAATATATGTTCTTTTTAAAATAATTTTAGTAGCACTAAAATAATGGGCATTAAATAAAACTTATTCATATATCAATTATGGAACTTTTGCATTATGCAGTTATATTATGAACATTAAAATAATTAATTTTATTTTTACTTAAAATTTCATTATTTTCATTAATTATGTAGATATTTCCTGACTTATCCAATTTTCCAAATATAAAATCATTATAAAAAAAACAATTAAAATTTATATGTTTTTAAGTACAAAAATAAATCTTTAGCAAAGGTATAATGCTGCAATAATGGAATTTAACATTACTATCAACAGTTAATTATTGATAGTAAAGTTTACCTTATATCTTAGATCAGGGGTGGGCAATCTGCAGCCTGCATCACACAAAATATTATAAAATAAATAAATAAATGAAATAAAAAATTCCTTAACTGAGAAAACAGAAATAACTGATTTTTACAGCACTTTTCTCAGTAAATATAGAAAATGCACCAAATGAACTTCAATTGGAAATAATAGATAAAGTGATTTTAGATTTAAAAAATGCTTTTTAAAGAAAAATTTGGTATATTTTTATAAAACTTTTATCAAAGAAAATCAATTCCCAACTTAAGTATTCAACAAAAATTCTATTTTTCTACAACTGATGTATATGAACAGTTTTTCTCTGCCATGAGTTTAGTAAAAAGTAAAACAAGAAATTGATTTAACATACTTAAATCTCAAAAATAATTTAAAACTAGCAATAACTAATATTTCACTGCTAGACTAAATAAATATTTCAGACATGTTATGTTCATAACAGTGTCAGAAGTCACATTAAATATACCTTTGTTAATTTATAATCATATATGAATAAATAATTGTGATTTATTTGCATTTTTTTTTTTTTTTCTTGTATGTGTCTGGCGTCAGTTCAAAAGTTTTAAATGCAG
>WUQG02190318.1:0-22247 GCA_011317285.2 Androctonus mauritanicus
ATGTACCTTATTTATAAAGGTGAGAGTATTATGAATTACAATGGTAAACGAACCCATGCGTGCCTGTTATTCATAGAAAGAGGAATGCTTTTAGCTTTCTTAGATCGCCTAATTGAAATGCTGCACGCTTGATTTGTCTTAGAAAGTAGCCGGACCACCGGTTCCATCTACGAATTGTAATTTTTGAGATATATTGAATTAATCTATAAATTTTTTCTATTCTTATGTGCATAAACTGAATTATAGTGATTTAGATTACTAAAGGAAAAACTGCTGTATTTGATGATAACATAATTTTGCGTCTGTATACAATATATATACATAATGATGTAAACTCTTCCAAATTTTCTTGCATTAATATTTATAGAAATTTTGTAGACATGCAATCGTGTTTTTACTAAATTTGTGCCGATTATTTAGATGCTATAAATAAATAATGATTAACCTGCAGATAAAAATACAGATAGAACTTCAATGCAAAATATTATTGTTTGCAGTGTTTTTTATTATTAACAGCATGCATCTGTGTTTTTTCACATCAAGACATGCAAGACCGAGACAACTCAGGGGGCCTCGACAGTTATCCCATAGTTTAATTAGGGGTTGATTGAACACGCGTATACAGTAGGAGTGCATGTGTGCATTCGTTTTAAAACCTCTGCAACTTCTAGAATGTCGTAAAAAAAAATAAACTTAATCTAGAAAAATTAGCTACAACGATGGACGACAGAATTAATATTGAAACTTTGATATTTAAATTCAGAAAAATCTTTTGTTACGATATACATGACACGCTAGTCATGTAACGTCTTTAATAATTGATGCGGAATGTAAACTGGCATTTATTCAAAGCGTAACAACTTCAAGGTGATTTATACGAGAACAAAGCATTATGCTGATTTTAAAATTTCCGCTCCGAATATATTATTACGACATAGAAAAGAAAAAAGTTGACAGAATTGGATTCTTCGCAATTATCGTATCTTTCTCCCTCTCTGTGTTGAGAGGATAATTTTGTTGTCATTTGTCTGCATCATTGTTTTGCTGGAACTGTTGTTGTCGATAGTTTCTTAACCCAGACACTCTCTCCCCTCATTCAAGAAGGAGAGACGGTCCCTTGCCAAACAGGATGCTGCTTTAAAGGGCGACAATTGTTCCCACAGCTGAGAAAGCAGCTGTACCTACCGGATGCCCGGATGCAAGGTAGTGATGATAGGAAAATGTCTTATGGGCAGGTATACCCGACTACGGCACATTAAACAGCTGTTCGTTTCACGAGGTACTAGCTGCAGGATATGTAGCAAGCCACTTATCGATGAAAATATTAAAACTTTAAATAGGTTGATTTTATATTTATATAATATGCGATTGTTTTTGTTACATTAAATCTTGAGATTTTTTAGAGATTTTATTTTTATGATTTTTCGAAGGAATTTTCGACCTCCCAAATCTTAACTAATTAAGAACAAAGTAAGCGGCCGTAACAATATCCGACCTCTGGTTACCATCTTTTAAAATTAACTCTGACAAGATTCAGGATGGAGTGCGATCACCTCGTGGTCCCAGTTTCCCATTGTACCAATGGTTGAATGAGTTCAACCTCCTCCCCCTAATATGCTAAGGTCGTGTTGGACCAATGTCAGCATTGGGTGGCTGCAGTTCGCGAGGCGAGGTTTACGTCACGGTTCACAGTTTAGATCCGCCACTCCCGATCTAAACTTTTGACTGTTTTGCTTTTTCAGTGTGGCAATATGCTGAAACACGTCCACTCTTCGTCCTCCAGTCTTTCTACTTATCGTTGCAGCGGACGAGATAATGTCAGCGTTAACAGTTTGGGAAGTAGTGGAGCACAGGATCCACTTTCTAGTAGATCTAGCAGTTCGAGCAGTCTTCACGAACCTAATATACAGTCTCAAAAGGTAAGTTTTCATTAGTTTTTCACAGTATTCGATATTTTCGATTGCATAACGCGTATATATACAATATATACATGTTATTCTCTACCTGCTTTGGTGCGTAGCCAGGTGAAGCAGGAAGCTCTACCGATCAGCGCGTGGTTCCTGAAATGACAGGTGGGTTTTAAGCGAGCTGGAGGGTATTTTTGCAAAGAAAGGAACGGAAGGATACGGGTTTCAAACATCATCAAACCAACCACGGTTAGAATAGAGTTCGGTAGCCATAATTGCCGCAAAAAATAAAAAAATGATCATTAGTAAAACGCTAAAAATAACATCCTGCGAGAGTAGAAGAATTCAATGCATCGACGTTATTTATCGAGCGAAAATTTGTACAGTATTTAGTAGAATATTTTTTTTTATAAAGAGCATTCTTCTCTGTTCTGCAACAGTGATTCGAGTAAGACGTGATTCAACTACTTAAATTTGCTCTATTGCTTTGACCTCTTGACTTCGTTCTCCATATTCATCGAAATCCTGTTTCACTCACGCGAAATTCTGTTTCGGTTGAATTATATTTTTGTAAAGAGCAGAAAAATTTCTGTCTTCGTCTCCTTTCCGAAAACATAACCCAATTTTGCACAAGATTCGAATTTTTTTAAACTTTAAAATATTGCACGTTTAATCGTTAAAATAAAATCGCAATTATGCCGAATTACACTCGATAATTTAATTAATTGCACCTTTTATTTAACTCGATTATATTCACATAAACATCGTTATCTGAAACTTTTTTATATCTAATCTTATCAAAAGTCCAAACTCGGGTTAATTAAAATATCGAATGCTTAATTAACAGTTGGAAGTTGTTATAAACTTTAATCCAATAACAGATCGACACTCGTATGAGAAAATAATGTTAAGTTTGCGACTCTCATTGTCTTCTATCCGCAAGAGCAAAAACGTCTTTGTATGATAGCTTTGAACAACTTATTAAGTTTAATCTTTCTCTTCTTATTTATAAAAAAAAGTTGATTGTTTAACGCTAACAGTTAATACACATAATCGGGTTAACGTTTATAAAGATTTTTTTCTTCAATTCTTTACGCTTAGAATGCACAAATCAAAGTTAATTACGTTCCTTTTGTTTTAATGTTCAAAAATTTAACTTATTACAGAATGTTTATTTAACCTTAAAACTTAATTTATGCTTAGTAAAAGCGAGAAATTTTTTTTTTTACGTTTTATAAAACGAAGCGAAGTTCTGTTTACAAATCTTGATATATGCGTAATTTTTATATTTACCTTGGAATATTTGAATACTTATATTTACCTTACGCTCGAATGTGGACGTAGAATAAATATTCAAGTTTTCGAGAAATGAATATCTTTTTAAAACCGAGGATTTTCCGCTAGAATTATTTTTTTCTGGGAATCCGTATAACGTACAAGAACTATTCAGAGAAACCCGAACAGATCTATTGTTAAACATATGGCTTCTAATATATAAATTATAGAATTTTTCAATAATTTTTCTCTGTTATAACAATGTTTGTTTGTTTATTATTTTTATATATATATTTAACTCAGTCACGAGTACTGATTTCATAACTATAAATAGAACCAAAATTGGATATTTCGGTTTTTCTGCTTCGTCTATTTCTATAATAAGCAGATTTGCGAAAAAATTAATGAGTCCTTTCCGCTCTTCTTCGGTAAATCATTCGAGATGGCCACCACCGAAACAAATTTTCTTCTTATGCTTTTTTTTTTTTAAGTTAAAATATCGTAACGATTCTATCAGATACAGTTGTAGTAAAGGCCTCTTCTCGATAGAGCGATCCATTTATCACGTTTGATGTACGATGAAGTATTGTTTGTTCCGCATCCTGTCAAGCGATTGTCATTTTCTGACATTCATACACACGAAGAAAATATCGATATTTATATAAAAAGAAAACTTTTAAAACTGTCAAGGACTTTACTTTTTACAGCAACCATTCCGAATATTTCTTTTCAAATATAGAAATTGTTATTGCACGTTTTTCGAGAATTATATATATTAAAAAAATTATAAAGAATTTTGAAAAGAAAAGGAGAGAGAAAAATGGAGCAATTCATCCCAAAACGGCGATTCTGTTATGTTTAGGCTGTCAGTCCAACTGCGCTCTGTCATTCTGTTTATAAAGTGAGTATACTGAAACACTCCTCCTGTTTCGTACATTTGTACGCGGCTGGATACAGCTGTCGCTATTAAAATGTCAAAAATTAACCAGCCCACTACTGTGATTTAATGTTTAAAATTCGGTAATTAAGTCGATTAAATATTAACCCGTTCAGGTTCAGTAATCGGTAATGAGGATGCACGGCTCCTCTGTATTCTTTTATTTAAGTGATACTCAGAGTTAAAATTAGCATAGATGAAAACAACAACAACAACAACAACAAAAATTATTTAATATTTCAGAGGTGAACGATCTAAATTACATTAATTACTTATAATAAAATTGACCCTATTTGATAATTACAAATTCTATAACTCTGCATTTTTCTACGCGTATACAAATAAAACTGTAATCACTCGCACGTAACGGCGATTAACTGTTTTGCGAATCCGGAGAAATTATTATTATTTAAAAAAGAAAAAAATTTTAATTTAAATAGTGACATTTTTGGAGTGTTTCTTCTTTAAGAAAGATAATGACCTGAAAACTTTTATGACCTTTTTTTATATGGGAAAGTGACTTTCGTATCGTAATGAAGGTTGTAAAGTCGCCTTTATGCAAAAAGAAACTGTCGTTTAAATAAATAAAAAAGACTTCCTTATTTTGACGCACTTATCACGAACATTTTTCGTTAAGTCAAAAGTTTTATTGCCTCTTTCCGAGTACTTAGAGTTTAAAGTAACGCTAATTCGTTAAGTCTGCGAACGAATAATCGTGCAATTCGTTCGACTTTACGAGAGATGGCGAATGTAAAATGCATCTAGGTTGCGTAGAATAGAAGTGATGTGACATAACGATTTCCGGAGCCTTGGGCTCAACGATTTTTCTCACCAAATTTTGGCGCTAAAAGCGTCTCAACCGGAATATCTGCTATCCAGTTAACGTTTTATACATTTGCCTGCTTTAAAAAATATAAATTTAACTGGCTAGACACTGTTTTATCTCATACATATCTAGTTCATATATATATATATATGTGAAAATTTATGCGTGTTATCAATTTGTTAATCAGTTAAAAAAATTAATTTATGAGATATCTGCATCGATTTTTGGATATTGGATATTTTTAACATTGCTATCAAATTTCTTTAATAAGTGTTTCGATTGTCTTTTTTAGTTGAAATTTTTCCTGATTATTTTATCTGCTGTCACATGCATAAGTTATCAAGCCCATAATTTAAAAATAACTCGCAGAACTTTAATAATGAGGTTCTGTATCGATACGCCTCTATGCTTGGTTGTTGATTTTTTAAGTATTTTAAGAAAATAAAATAAAAATATCTATATTTAGACATCAATCTATTTTTTGTTCGAGAAATTAATAAGAAGAATTTAAATGATACCTCTTTAAAACTGTTTTTGATCTACAAATCTGTATAAGAAACCATGAAAAATTATCAGAAAAATTAATTAAAATGTTGCCATTTAAATTTCAGATTCCTGTAAAAATCTACGCTCGAGTTTTATGTTCGGACATAGAATATAAAACAATATCCATAGGATACCATACGACTAGCAAGGAAGTGGTTCGAATGCTGCTCGGAAAATTTAAAATGAAGCATAGAGATCCTAATCTTTTTTACTTGACAATGGAAGTGTGGGTGAGAAAAACAGGTAAAATTTACAATTGTTAACTTATTACTTTTATTATTTATATATAATAAAGGGAAAAAATTTTAATTGAACAGTTAAATTTTCCTTCCCTCTTTAGGTATTCCCATACAAACAGTGATGGTTTTAGACGACGAAGCGTGTCCCGTTAAACTTCAGAGTTGTCATCCTCACGGAGAATCAAAGTAAATATATATATGTGTTTTATTTATCAAATTTTCGAGACTAAGAACGAAAATTAAATTCATTTATTTTTTTTGTAGATTTTCGTTACAGATGAAAAGAGGCGGTTTGGTGAAAGTATATGATAGCTGCTTGATGGCAGGGGTGAGTTTCCTAGTCTTGTACTGCAATTACTGTTAAATATTATTGTTATATAAAAGAAAACATAGTTACGAGAATCTATACCGTATTTATGTTGTTGAATATTTCTTAATTTTATTCTTACAATAACAAAAATCCCATTTTAGATTTCAGTCTAAAAATGGGATTTTTAACCGAAAATTTTTTGTCGATGCGCTGTAAACAGAATATATTTTTTTCTTTTAATATAAAGAAAAAGACTTTTAAGATTTTTTACGTATTCTCTTAGAAAGAAAAAGTAGAAAAAAAATCAACGAAATGAGAATAAATGCTGAAGTGCACTTTAGGATAAATCAGCACTTTGTACTCTGTTAAACCAATCAATAAAAGATAGAATTGCATCAAAAAAAATGTTTTATTTATAGATTTATTTTAAATATACTATAGTTTCATGTTTTTTCTTACTTCTCTAAAATTGAATTTTTTTTTTTTTGTTTTCAGTCAATGTACAAAAGTCTTTTAGTTTCCGAACGAACAACTGCAGAAGAGCTTATTCAGTTGCTTTTACATTGTTACAATTCAACAGAATCACCTACAAAGTTTTCCTTATACGAATTATGTTTCATGAGGAAATGTAAGTTAGAAAACTTACAAAACATCCTATAAAATGTGTTTTTTTCTTCTTTCCTATATGTATATATTTATATATAAAAATTTAATATTTAGATGAACGTAAATTAAATCTTAATGATCAACCCCTACGCATCCAGCAGAATTGGCCTCTACCAGGACAGTATGCATTTCAACTTCGTAGGAACTTCACTAATTTGCCTATTAAAAGGGTAAGTTGACATTAAACGCATCCTGTGATCATTTCTATAACATAAAAGTTGTTAAATTTTTGTAAATTTTTAGAATCACTGGTTTGCCTACCACGAGAAACCGGCACAACAATTAGGAAGACAAGAAATTCGTCTTCAGCAACACGAAATTCGTCTCCAACCCCATCAAGCACACGAAATTCGTCTTCAACCTCATCAAGCACACGAAATTCGTCTCCAACCCCATCAAACACACGAAATTCGTCCTCCACCATTACATTCTTCGGAGCCAGTTTTCAATGATTATGAAAACTATTTTTACATTTGATCATTTAAAAAACTAAAATTGTTTTTAAAATATCTAGTCAAAAAAAAAAAATTCATAATCGTTTTAATTATTTTGTACAAAATCATTTTATTTTGTAGAAAAAAAATATATATGTATTTCAGCAATTAATGTACATGAGCATATTTTTTTCACTCATAGCAAAATTAAATTATATTTTTAATTTATAAAAAAACTTTTTTATCCATCTTATCATTTGCTAGAAAAAATGCAGATTAGATAAAATTCTGCATCTTATAAAAAAAAATTTGAGTTTATAAATTCTCGTACTTATTTTTAAGTAAGATATTCATCTTTTTATGATGTAAAATCATTCATACTAGTCTATCAAAATATATATATATTTTTTGTTTTATAAATCATACTTCATTTTTTTCATGTGTTTCATATCCAACAGAAAATTGAATAAAGTAATAATCAAATATTGTGTAAATAGATGTATTTTAATAATCATACATTAGAAAGTTATGGTATATATTTTTTTTCATTAAAAAATATATATATTTGTTATTTAGAGTTTATGAATAAATAAAATTTATGAGCTTATGAAGTTTTTCTTTAATTATGATTAGTTTTTAATACATTTTAACATATGCAAGATAGAGAAAAAACAAAGTTTTGAGAAAACAACTTTCTGAAATTTTGTAATTAAACTTGTCTCGATCAAAAGATAATATTTTTATTCTACTTTCTAAAGAAAACGGATGCTTGTGAGATCACCATGTTGTTTGTCTGTCTCCTATGATCCTCATTAATAACCTTCGAACTAGTTTCTTTTTGGCCACGAAATCTGGTAGTGATGTTCTGCTATTATATGTTATCACGACGCTCTATGCATCAACTATTTAAAAATGGCGGACATTCAAACTTCTGATATATTTTCTTGATATTTCCTGAACTATTTATTGGATTTTTATGAATTTTAGCAGGATAATCGAGCTCCGAAATTGCGTCAATTAATGCTTTATCTTTAACCGTTTAAAGATGATGGGGCATTTCAAACGCCAAAGATTTCTTCTTTTAATAACTTTTGAATTATTTAATTGAATTTTATAAAATTTATCGGGATGATTAAATTATTAAATTCGAGTTTGAAATAAGATTAATTAACTCTGTAGAATCGGTAATTTAAAAATTGCAAATGTTCAATTTTCTGACATTCTCCTTTAATAAATATATAACTATTTAATAGATTTTTATGATATTTAACATATATGTTACGCCATTGAAGACGATTTTTATGACATATATTTTAATCATTATAAAATAAAGGACACATTCGGAAATTAGGTAACTAGTTCTTTCCACGATTGCTTGTTAATAAAACTGTAATGTCAGATCATAAAGTTAAGAACATATTTTTCTTTAAACTGTGCTGTGCAGTATAACATGTGAATAGTTGAAAATAAATCCCTACGAGCTTATGAATGTAGAATTGAATTGATATTTGACTATTTATTTTTATTCTAATCAGAATTATCATAAAATGTTAAATAAAATATAAATAAAAATTTTATATCTTGTTCCTTCATACGTACTTCATAAACAAGAATTATTCTGTGTGTATTGAGGCAGATAAATCGCCTAAACATATTTTAAAAATATTTAAATAAACTATTATTATTATTTTTTAATCTAAAAATAGAAATTAAATTAATCTAATAATTAAAATATATTCTAAATATAAATCCGAAATTATGTTGTTTAGCAAGAATATATGCAAATTTCTTTCGGATTTGTTTGCATTGATATATTTTAAGCGTTATAGTCGGATAAAAATATTTAAACTTGAGTTTAGACCTTACATTTTATATATATATATCCTTGATTAAATATATTAAATATTTTAAAAAATATGTTTGGAAGGGATTTAGCCCGTCTAGTCACTCCATAGATCTGCTACCGTTAGCAATACTGCATTATTATGTTTAGTTAAGAAGAAAATGATGTCAACAGTTTGTAAAATAATATTCCAAGAGTAAAAAATGCAAACACCGTTTTTATAATTGGCATAAAATTAAAATATAATAATTCAACCTGTAAATCATACTCAAACGTTAGAAAATAGCATTAAAAATAAAAAATAATTGAGTTTATTCTATACAAATAATCCACTTCTCATCAAATGGGATATACAGTCAAGTGGAAGCACTATCATTTTTATTACTGTATACAAATTTACTTTTTGAACAATTCATCTGTATTTTTGTTATGTATACATAATTCATTTATTTTCATTTTATTTTTATCGCATATTTGTCCATTAAACTCGGCTGTTTGGCTTCAAATGCGTTTTATTACTATAGGATATTTTGTATAAAAAATATCTCTAAATTTTTAAACTTGAACTTTTACGAGAAGTATCATCCATGCGAGATAGCATTAGCATTGTTATTTTGAAACACACTGCTTAATAAAATAATAATATCTGTAATCTCGCGTATAATTTTCCGTAACTAAAATTAGCCTTTTTGATATTTTCCGAAACGGTTCCGCCTCAACTCTTTCTTAAGTAAGACCACTTAAAATATAATAGAAAGTGAGCAGGATATTACTACTGTATTCATTCTTATACTTATGTATAAGATGAAATTATGTTCAATATTGTATAATTATTTTTATTTTGTATACATTTAATTTTTAAATTTTTACTGTATCAAATTATATAACTAGGACAAAAAATGCTTCCAATTATCTCAGATGACTTAAAAATGCGATACTTGGAACAAGTGAAAGAAAATTATCAACATTCTAAAATTTTTATTTATATAATTATGTAATTAACATATTAAATTTTTATGTGGCTTAATTAATATAAGAAAGAAAAAGTTTAAAAATAAGTAAAGTTAAGCCATTGAAATCATCAATCTCGACTTCAATGGCGTAATTTATTTATTGAATTTTATTTTAAAAAATCTGTGTGTTAGAAAGTTATAGGAGAATTCTGATAAGTTTGAACATCAGATATTTTTAAATGTGTGAAAATATAAAGTTAATCGATGCTATATCAATATCATATTCAATGGCATGCTTTCAGCAAAATTTCATAAAAATCCTGTTAATCAGTTCGCAAGATAGTAAGAGAGTATCTCATAAGTTTGAATGTTGCCATTTTTAAATAGTTGAAACTGTAAGATTGAGCGACGAAACGTTGAGATCATTAATGGTAGGATATCCTTACCAAATTTCACGAAAATCTACTGATTAGTTCAAAAATTATTAGCGGAAAATAGAATCCAGCACATTGATCTTATACGCTTCATTTTCCTTCTGAAAATGGGCTAAAAGCATTTTGAATATAGAATATTTATATATATTTTAAGTATCTACTGTTGCGTGCAAGGCAGTAATTTTTTACTAGCCCATATTTGTACTTTTTTTTTGTAGAAAATCTTTATGTAATAGTAAATTTCAATGTCAAAGACATGATTATTATACTAAATTACTGTTTAACAATGTCGTCTACACACAATACATCATTATATTTTAAATTTAATCACAATTTTATAAAGTTAGAAAAAATTCTTCGTTCAAATTTTTAAGTAATAGACTCCATTAAAAATATAGAAAACATAAACTTTGAAAAATTGTCTTATATAAAAATATTTTTTATAGAAAAACTCGTATGGAATATTGCATTTTATCTCAATATTTCATTTTTATGTAAAATATAATAATCTAATCGAAATTCTTAAGTTTTTCGTATAAAATATATACAATACTTTTATATTTAGATGAAAATTAGTGACCATCATTTATAGGAATATATGGTTTACATAAATTTTTTCGAAATAAATGTTGAAACTGAAATTTTCAAAAACATAATAATAATTGAATTATTACGTCAAGTTTTTTTAAAAGAATGTTTGTTAATAATTAGAAATAGATTAAGGATGATTCACACCAGAACGAGCGATGCGTCACAGAAGACCACAACACTACCACAACAACAGGGTGGTAACTCACTAGGGAAAGTGCTGGAAGAGGCGCGTCGAGTGAATTTAGATTAGACACATTTTTTTTTTTTTTTTAAACTTTCTGACAGCTTTCGGGAGGATGTCAGTGAAGATCCAATAAAAACTTAACGCTATTTATCAGCAGTTCAGATTGGTAGCTGTCGAGCAGCGCGAATGTAAATAACACTAGTATAGGTTTTGTAGACAAGTTTATCTATTCTAGATTAATCTACATCTTTTATCTTGTAATTTTTGGATTAATGAATTTTGATTATGCATCTAATTTATAGCCTGATTTTATTGATAAATGTAATCAAATTTAATTTAGATGTTATAACTTCATAATGCGTATTTATTAATTTATTGTATAGAGGTTTGAATAATTTAATTTTTTTTTTCTTTCTTCTCTTCCATAATATTTATAGCATGCTAGAATGGTTTGCAATGTTCATAAGAAGAATTTATTTTACATAAATAAATAATCAAAATTATATTATTAAAAATGCCATTAGATATATATTTGTATCAAAAATGTAACAGCTACAAAAAAAAAATAATGAGAAAAAAGCAAAGAAATAGCTTTTTTCTCATTATGATTTTTTTTGCTATATAACTTGTAGGAATTTTAAATATATATATATATTGTATTACCGTATAGGATTTTATATAAGTATAAGCATTTTTAAGATAAAAAAAACAGGACCAAATCTTTATTCAGCAATATTTCTGTATTATAAAGTAAACTATCGGAAGCAAGTAATTACGGAAAGAATTAATCGCTAACTTTCAGAACCTATCATTTATTTCAAAATTATTAAAATTAAGAGATTAAAATATATATCACCAAACTTCGATGCAATTAATCTATACATTATATTACATACATATAATAAACTAATTATACACCGTTATAAATGTTATAGGAACAATTCAGATAAGCCTTATGTTAGTACTCGCTATACAATATTTAGTTCCATCTCTATAAATGATGATAAAGAAAAAAATCAGTACATCTATAGAGTAACTCATCATTTATCATTCTCTCATTTTTATCTCAAAAGACTGAATGTTCTTCATTTTTAAACTAATCAATCTACAGAACTAATTAATGTTATTTAAAATTCTACTTTAGTGACGTGACTATCCTGTTCAAATTGATAAAAATCAAATCAATCTTTTTGAAATTTGAATGTCTATCATTTTTAAATAGTTGAAGATAAGGATTAATTGATGCATCATTGAGATCATATTCAATAGTGTATGACCATATTAAATTTCATAAAAATCATATGAATGGTTTAAGATATATTAAAAGAGTATGTCACCATTTTTAAAAGGTACAACTACAGGGTTTAATGACGCAATGTAGAGATTATCTTTAACGGTAAAATTTCATGAAAATCTATTAATTAATTCAAAAGTTATTAGTAGAGAGAGAGACAAACAGGATGGTGATCTCAAACCTCTTTTCCTTCAGAAAGTAGGCTAAGAATAAAACAGTGAATAAATTTTTTAAACAAATTTAAAAAGTTTATTCACTTGTCATCTATAACTAGTTAAAATAAATAATTATTAAAATAATAATAATGCAAATACTCACAACTATTTTCTATCATGACTTTTTTCATTAATTTGATGTCTGAAATCTTAATGATTGATATCTTAACAATCAAAGAAATTTTTATATATCTATATACTTTTCATCTTCCTGTTATTTTCTGTGATTCCTATTATGTTCTAACTTTATTTTTATGCTTTGTGATATTCTCTAAATTTTCGGTTTCCTGTTATTCACTAAGTATATATTTTGTGATTTCTGTTGTCTAAAATATTAATTTTTAGGTTTGTATTTATTAATGATTAAAATATGAATATTCCTTAGATCTTATAATCACTTATTGATATCAATATTTCATTGCTAAAGACATCAAAGCTAGAAGAATATTGATATGTACATTTATTATACTTGCTTAAAAATTAAACAAAACATTATAAAGTTTTGTATAATAATTATTCAAATATGATGGTTATTTCATATTTTACAGGGAGAAAAAATCATAACTTTTAAAATAAACAATGACGAGTAATAGTAGTAAGAGCATATTAAATCATTTTTAAATAAATTTTAAATTTGAAATAATTAAATTTTATTATAGATCATAAAATTAAATTATAATTCATTAACAACAAAAAGCATTTTATTAAAAAGCAGAATAGAATTAAGCTAATTGTAAAAATTCAAAAATTACTCACTACAATAAATCATTATATTAAAAAAAATGCTTTAATAAAAATGTTTCTCAGTTATATAATTTGTTTAAAATTAAGTCAATTATAAATAGAATTTAAAAATTTAAACTATATTTTCTGCATTTTTCATAATTTATTATGTTTAAAATAAATTATTATTGCTATTTCAAATTCATTATTCTTACTTTTCATTCTCAAATCAGATTTAAATAAAAAACACTTCAAATGACAATTCCAATTAGAATTTCAGAATTTATTGAAATTTTTTTTTTTAAATAAATATTAATAATGAAGCAAAAATTGTATTTGATGAAAATATTAAATTAAAAATACTATTTAATGAAATTTAAATTTAAAAAAATTTTTAAAATAACTGATTTAGCGCAAAATTCAGATAAATTCTAGTAATTGGCTTAATACATGCTGTTAAAATGTGAAATAGTCAAATAATCAGAAAAAGTAACTGAATGTCACGATTCTTTGTTTTCAAATTAACATATGAAAATTTTGAGAAACTTTTATACTCATTTAAATTTCCAATTTAACATATATGGAAGAATGATCTTCATATTTCAGAAAACTTGACTTTGCAAAATATCTTATACATTGATACTAAGAAAGAAATATTGAAGTATCTTTCTAACAAATATGTCTTATAAAATTATTATTTCTTATAATTTCTTATTATTTAATTTTTTTATTAACTTTTGGGTTTTATTTTTATTGAATTTTAAAATTCCATTAAATATTAATAAAAATTTTTTAAAAACCTTTTAAATTTATAGCTCCAAAATTAGGCTATGTCTTATAAACTACAGCATTATATAAGTCAACAAATATGGTAATCTAGTATTCAAATCTCTGTGCAAAATTAATAGATATGTATTTATAAACTTTTGATTTCTAAACATATATAATATTTGAATCACATCTGATTACATTTATCAACAAAATCAGTTATATAATCAAAAGTTCATTCAACAAAAAAAAAAAAAAAAAACCACAATTATAAAGAAAGTGCACATTAATTCAGAAGGGAAAATATCTATTAGATCATTTTCCCTATTGGTTTTAGATTTTGTTTGTTGAATTTACAAATAATAACTGTCTAGAAATCATTCTTAAGAAATGAAAACCAATAAACTGTTAACACTTCAATTTTTAATTAATTAAATAATTTCTATTATATTAATTACATTAATAGTTATTAGCTTTTGAATTTTGATAAACTGTTGAAACTGTCAGATGAAACAAACTGGGAGAGAAAAATTTCTGATTATAAATCAAATTGATTTGAATGATAAATTTTTTTTGAAAATCTGATAATATGGCAGCAGGGATTTTTTATTGGATAATTTATCTGATTGTTTATAATAGAACATAAAATTGTAAGAAATATTTTCAATTTACATAATAATTGTTATGGAAATGAAATATTAGGAATGATATAGGTGATCTTTAATTTATGTTATTTATACTTATGACTGTGATATATAATCAGTAAATTCTGTGATTTGAATCACAGAATTCCAATTGCAATTCCATAGATTTGAATCTCTGATCCAATGATTTAATATATAGAAAGCATCCTTTTCTATATCTGATTCTTTTAGTATTTGTGTTTTTTATGTTTATTAAGATAATGTATAGTGTTCTAGTAAATATTAGTAGTGAGAAATTGATAAATTTTGAGCATTTTTGACTTCAACAAAATCTGATTTATACAGTGTGTACTATCTATACATAAATTCTATTTTTCAAGTGTAAATCTAAACAAACTTTGAAAAATTTATATAATATCAATTAAATTTTATTAGTAGTATGTAAAACAAATTAAAAAAATTTTATTTTTGATATTAAAATGCAGATTATTTTCTCAGCATTTACTGGATTAATTCCTATGATGTATTAGAATGTGTACATAAATTTCTGGCGTATTATCTTGAGTGCAAAAATTTTATACTAAGTAAAATTTATTTGTAATCTAATATATTCATAAAGTTATTATGCTGAAACAAAAGACAACCATTTCTTTTGTATCATCAATCCAATATCTTTGATAAGTTAAAAATTTAAACAATAAAAACAGTTTTAAAATCTCACAAAAATTACTATAACTTAGAAAGATAATGAACTAAATCTTTTATATTAAGAAACATTTTCCCCATCATTTGATGCATTATTATTTAAACAAAGAGATATTATTTGATTTAGTATAATTCCTTTTATTGTTTCCAAATGTTTTTTTTCCAAGAAAATGATGGAAGATAAATTTCTTAAATGATGATAAAAAATCTAGTCCATCTATTTTAAAAATTCATGACACTAGGAAGATATTAATGTTATTTATGAGACATTTCATCTTTCATCTTATATTTTATTAACATGATAGAAATTATAACTTGATTAAACAACCTTATTAAAAGACTATTTGAAATATTTCTTCTAAATAATAATACATTTTAACCAGAAACTATCAACATTTTTAGCATAAGCATTGAAGTAATTTATTTTCACTAAAAATACTTTGTTATTGATTATTAATAATAATTTCAATAGAAAATATTACTTTTCATCATAATATTTGTTGATTAACAAAAAACATTTTTTGTATTTAGATTTCCAAGCAATTTATGTCAGCATTTTGTATTAATATATTTTAAAAATATAATTTATGATTAATATAGTTAAAAAGTATATATTTATATATTTTCTTTAATTTCAACTGCTTGTTTTCACTTTAGATATTATAACCAAAAACATCTTGATTGATGTTGAAAATTTTTATGATCCCATAGAAGATATAATTACATGATATGCACCATACAGTTCACAAGATATTTACATCACATCACTAGTAAGCATTGTGTAAAGTATACAGTATAAAACAATTTTTAAATAAGAATCTATTAAGTAAAAATATTTAATAAAGTTCTAAATATCAAGGAACTATTAAGTATCTAACTTAAACTATTTAAGTTGTTTTAATCACAGGATTGATTTATATCACAGATTGATCACTAAATGTTTTAACTCATTTCAATAAATCTAACAAAAATTATTCTACAGTCAGTATAAAATAATTTAATCGTATCAAAAATTAAGATATCTCGGTTCAGAATTAAGATATCATATGTTACAGATTTTACTTATCACTAAGATCTGATATGATTACAATTATAAATTTCTTAATATTTTCAGGAATAAGTTTTTTTAATTAAATAACTCAATTAATGCATTAACATAAATATTTTTTTTATATTGTAGAAATTGGTATTTACCAACGATTCTATACAAACCCAGTTTAACTAATATATACAACATTATTCTGAAATTTTGGCTATCTCTTATTTGTTTTAACTGTATTTGTTTTTTGTAAACCAATTTCAAGTTCTTGCTGATCTGAAGAAAAGCACTGCTCCAAAAAATCTTCCATAGTCCAATATAAATGAAAAATTACCTTTTGTAAATTGTGTTTCTCATCTGGATAAATCTATTGATAGAACAAATTTTTATTTTTATTATTTTTTATTACAGTATGATTTTAAATAAATGCATTATTTAATTTCTTACTTGAGTTCTAAAAATAACACCTGCATCTGTTAATGCTTTAATCAACAGCATTGACTGTTGAATATGAACACTATCTAAAATTGTATAATAATCAAGATTAATTATTAAATTTATAAAAAATTAATATTATTTAATTTACTTTCAAATTTACCATCAGCAGTGCCATGAACAAGGAGATATTTTTTTCTTCTCATGTTAGCTGCTTTTTTCATTAAATCTGCTTTGCCATATCCAATGAAATTATTTGATGGATCAGGGAACTGCATATACCTTTCAGAATAAGCAGAATCTACAAAAATGAAGAATGTTTGTTTAAATGAGAATAAATTTTATGTGAAAAAATGAATATTTTTACCATAATAAAGCCAACTAGTCACAGGAGCAACTGAAATGCCACAAGAGAAAGCATCATCATCAGAGGCTAAGGCCATTGCTGAAGCATAGCCACCATATGACCAACCCCAAATAGCAACTCTTCTTTCATCTATAAATTGTAAGGCACTCTTCATATATCTGTTAAATATTCAGCAGTATGATACACTGTTTAATAACTATTTCATATATTGAAAAGTTCAGAGATCCAAACTATACTTGGTTCTAAATCATTTGGAATTATAATTAAATTATTGAAGATCTGAACTGTTTAGAACCAAGCACAGTTTGGAGGTCTGATCTGTTAAATGTTCAATATAAAATAAAACATATATAATTTTTTTCATTTTTCTATAATATAAATTAATAAAATATTTTACCTAGTAACAGAAACTTGATCTTCTACTTCCACAGTTCCCAATCTACGATAAATTTCATGGAGTATCTTTTCTCCTCTATTTCCACTGCCTCGTCCATCAATCCAGGCATAAATATAATTTTTTTTACTGGCTAAATAAGTTCCCCAATGAATATTAAACTTTTCATTTACTAATTGACTTCCAGGAGAACCATCTCTTTTGGAAAAATTAAATCAATATTCAATGCAAAAATTATATTATTAAAAAACTATTTTATATTTAATTTTTAACAGATTTTATTTATTAATACAAAATAACTCACACATTTACCACCATTGGATATTTTGTAATTTCATCATCTCTCAATATAGCAGGCAAAAATAAACGCACATTAGCCTCTAAAAAATAAAATTAATAAACTATTAGAAAATATTTTAAGCATTTTATATTGATAATTATTTTTATACTTTGATTAAACTTTTTTTTAAAACTATTTACTACTATTTTTCAAAATCTATTTATTGTATACTTACTATAATCATTGGGTAACGAAACTTGGAAGGATCGAATTTGTGGTAACGTTCTTTTGTCAACAAGTTCACGCAGTTGTTTATTATCATTAATAACATATACTAAAAATATAGAAAAAAGCAAAATAAATATTTTTGAAAAATTTATATAAATTTAAATATAAAATATATTACATTAAAAAATTTTAAGTTGATAAAAGTAATAAGTTATTAAAATTTAGTTTTTTTTTTTTTTTGAAAAATTGTAAATAAATTTTATGAAGAATTTAGAATAAATAAAATGGTGCATATAAAATAGTGTAAAATAGTGAAATTAACATCAATTAATTTATAAAATTAATTAAATTATACAAATTTTGTTTGTTACAAATTATTGGACGATTTCAGAAGACTATATTTTCACTACTGCATATAATTTATAATTTAAAAGACAATAGTAAGTGGCAAATTAAAAAATACTATTCTTTCTTATTGCTTTAAATCATTTAAAAGCAATTATTAAATATTCATTTATTTAATATAAAAGTAGTGGCATTATATTATAAAAATAGTTTTTGAATTATATTATTTCATATATACTAAATTAACACTTAGGATAAGTGACAATTGAAATATTATTAATTTCAAACTTAACATTAATCTTATAGATGAAACATTTTCTTATTCATTTATTTTTATTCAATTATAAACAAATGTTGAAAATGAATATGGCCATATACATATTATGAGTTCATTTATGATTGAATATTTATTATTATTGTTGATTAAGAAATAAAAGCAAACAAGGAAAAGAATGGAAGAAGAAAATGATTACTAATTTACATTTACCATCTATAATATATAAAAATATGAAAGTGAAAATAATTTATATTTAAAACAATAAATTTTTAAAAAAATTATGAGATTTTCTTTAATTTTGTTGGTAGAGAATTTTAATGCAAAATCTCAACAGATTATGAAAGTACAGAATAGCTTTATCTTTCCTTTCATATTTTAGCTTTCAAATTTAATTCATTTATTAAATGTATATTTGATAATTTAAATCTAATACAATATTACAAATGAACATCTGACTATTAATTTAAATAAAAATGAACATTATATATTTACTTTTGAAATGTTAAAAAAAGATAAAACAATATTTTTATAACACTTCAAATTAATCCAATGCCACTACTAATTTTTCTCCTTGAGACATTATCAATATCAAATTAATCTTATAAATTATCATGTATAAATTACATTATTTAAATAAAACATTCTTGAAATTCCATGCATATATAACAACAAATAATATATACAATATTAAATTCCAGGCTAAAAATGGATCATACAAAGTTTATTATCTTGTGTTCTTCGCATCTCAGTTCGTGGTATTGCAGGACCAAGGCACTCGAGAATGAAATATTTAGCACCTGGACTAAATTTAGCATTATTAAAAAGACAAGATTCTCCCATATTACATGATAAACATGTAACTTTATGATGTTCTGGACTGGCTGCAAACAGATGCTGTTCACCAGATTTTTCTTCTAAAGTACTTATAAAATATCTAAAAGAAAATATTCTTATTTTTATTTCAATATTAAAGAATTATCTATATACAATTATACTGAAAAATTATAATAAAAATTTTGCAAAATAAGAAATTATACATATTCTATATGGAAATTATGAGATATAATAAGAGAATTAACTTGATTTCTATTTACTTTGAAGATAGAGTTTTAAGAAATCTTTCAGTATAATTCCAATAATTTTTCTACTTTGTGAGAAATAAAAAATTATATAGAGTAACATTTTTTTAGTGTAGTGTAATATAGTAGTTAAAATGATAAAAAAACTGCTTCTGGTTAACAAAATCTAAATTTTATCATCATAGGGGGAATAAAAAGCCTACCATATTTTATATAAAATAATATATTATCCTTAAATATTCAGACGTCAAGTAATAACTTTAGTGTTGGTTAATAAAACTACAAGTGTTCTTCTAGTTAAGAATATCCAAGTTATGAATTTTTATACATACAAACTATATCATTTATTTTCAAGTTTTGAAAAAAAATTCAAAAATTAAACAAAAATTTTTTAAATTATAAAAATAAATGATCTATTAGCAAATATATTGCAAAACTATGTATTTTAGTTATCATGTTAGCAAAGAATTTCATGAAGATGACATTTCTATCAAAACTCCTCTCCTTATAAATTATCTAATTACAGGACATTTGTAGAGTATAAAGAGCACTAAGGCAGGAATGAAAACGTGTCAATAAAACATACATTCTTAAATATAAACATTACTATGGTTACTGTTTATATTTAAGAATTTATAAAAACCGTTGGTATTCGATTAGTGTAAAGCTGATGAGGATTTATTAAAAATCGAAAGCGCTCCTTTCAAGTGATTCTTGTGTATGTTTTATTGACACGTTTTCATTCCTGCCGTAGTGCTGTTTCTACTCTACAAATCTGATTACTTAAATATACAAGTTTTTAATAAATTTATGAATATTAATATGGCATTTATATTAAAGTTCCAGATTGTGTGTTATCAAAATGTTAAATAAATAAATACAATTGATAGTTTGCCTTAATCATGGACTTTATAAATCAGTATTCTAAGTAAAAAAGATGAAATTAAAATATTATATTTTTGCTATTTAATATAGAATATTTACTTTGATTTTCAAAATTTAAATTTACTCCTTTAAAAAAGTTGCTTATTTTTTCTTTTAATGAATTACCTTACATTTACTTTTTAATATCTATGTAATTTTAAAAAGTTGATGATGATAAAAATATATATTAAATAGCAAAAACTGATGCACAAAAATACACTTTCAACAAATTAAAATTTATTCAATACAGATAAATTTTACATTTCACTAATATTTACATCTTGTTTAGCCCTCTTCATTTGACCGAATACAAACTGAATATAAATAAGAACAAGAATACAAACAAGTTAGAACAAAAATTTTATTCTAAGTTATTTGTATTCTTGTTCTTATTTATATTCAATTTGCAATCTAGCAAATGAAGAGAGCTAAACAAGTTGTAAATGTTAATGAAATATAAAATTTATTTGTATTCAAAAAATTTAACTTATTGAAAGCTTGTTTTCTTGCATAGATACTTTCACAGAAGAGGACCATGAAGGTAATAATAAACTTGGTAATAGATGATGTCTTTACGTATCAAGTTTTAGCCTCTAGTGCTGATCTGTAATTTAATTAAAAAAAGAGATATTTAAATAATTGAATTTATCAATATTTATTAGCATCTTTGAAGATATTTTCTTTCTAACTATGAACTAATATAATGGATTATATGATATAATTCAGTTTGAACCTGAGATTGCAAGTCAGAAATATTCTAAATTTATGGATTTCCCATTACCATCTTTTGTTAGGGCCCTATATATTATTGTGATAAACTTAACAAACATTAAAACTACAGGAATATATATAACTTTCGTATATTAGACTTATGGCATATGAATATGAATTGCATTGACTAATCATAGAATTATTTATTACATTACTGTTGTAAGTGTGGATAATCATAAGAATTACCTGTATAGGCAATTCTCGAATTAGAAATTTTTGCATATACGAAAATACAGTTGAATTTCATTTTTTTTGAGAAATTATAACAACATTTATTAATTAAAACAAATTTATATCATTGAATAAAAAATTGAATAATTTAATTTTTTTTATTTAAGAATTTTTTTCAGTATATTACAAATTTTATTTTAAATTAAATTTTAATTTTCTTTGAAATTATATTGTATTTAGGTGTATTTATTGCTAGAGGCAAAGAAGATGCTCTTGTTACTAAAAATCTAGTTAATGGTGAATCTGTATATGGAGAAAAGCGTATATCTGTAGAGGTATGTGTTTACAAAATTGAAGGATCAAAAAACATAGAATTGTATTAGTTACCAAAAATCACAAGTTAAAATAAACCAGCACTTAAGCAAAGACACTTTTAATAGAGT
>WUQG02190429.1:0-22241 GCA_011317285.2 Androctonus mauritanicus
ATATAGCCCGTGAATTTAAATTTTAAAAACAAAAGCGGTGAGAATACTCGAAAAAAGACGATACTGCTGTGAATACAGAATCGTAAAATAACATTTAAAAACTAGATATCAAGCTTAAGGAATGTTAAGCAGAATGGTAACTATTATACTGACAGTTCAATCAGATGGCTGTTACGATATTAAAGGCGTCACTAAATCCGAGATAAGAACGTTAAGAAGAAATCGTTTATGTGACACTTCATGAATAATGTAATACGTTTTTCGTCTTAAATCGTTATACGCTCCAAATGAAATGATTAGTATGTTGATGGCCGATTAGCTGGCGATAAACTGACGTATTCGTGAAAAGAAATCGTAAAAGAACCTTTGAATTTTTATTTTTCTATTCTTAAGCAAAATAAGCTGAAATTTTTATCTTTAGTTGCATTGACAAATAGTTATGGTGGCAATAAACAAGTAAACCATTTCTAAACTAGTAAATAAATGAAAGGAAAAAATCCTATATTACGCGGACTGATAGATATATTAATATTCTTTATGTTATGATTAAAAGTATTAAACACGCGAAATTTTAAACTCAAATTTGATGTTAATATTTTTTTTAAAAGTATATTTAAATTTCACTTTCAAATTCAGGTGAAAGTTATGAACTGTGACCAATGAGGTAACACCTATCGATGACGTTGTTCAAAAACTACAAATAAGATTCATTATTCGGTTTTTTATCTTTTCAAATTTTCAAATGGGTAGTTTAAGAAATTGAAAGGGAATAAAAAAAAATGCAATTTAACGAATTTTAGTCACGACAGGACGTAAATTATCGACGTTTCCAAAACAAACTCTTCGTATTTAGCGGGTTTACAGATTATAAATCACTCTAGAAAACTAACAAAAAAGAAACTTGGTCCGAAGATGTCAAATTAGGCTCAGAGTGTCACGTAGCGGGTTTGACAGCTTCCATTTGTCTTGTTGCAATCGGAGTAGCCTACTCCCCGAAGGTGACGATGGATATCGGGATGTGATTTGGGAGAGGTCCTTTTTTTCTTATCTTAGGTGAGGAGAATCGATGCAGGATTCAACTTCATTAGTGCCACTTATTGACGCTAATATCTCGACAACGGACACGCACATGCACTCTTAAGACGTGTTGACAGATGACAAACCGTCATCCGCCCAAATAAAAGTGATGAAGAAAATTAAGCCTTGCATAATTTAATCTTTACGATAAGAGATGGCGCCACGTAATATTAGAAATTTTAATCAAGTTGTAGTTACAATTCTTCGTATTATGTTCAAGATTTTTATATAAAATTACTAAAATAATTATTTTAATTTTATAAATAAATATTTGTTAAATAATTATACACATCAATATTAATATGATAATATTTTTATAAAAAGTTATGAATATAGTCACAAGATGGCGCGTTGATTGTTAGTTTTGTTACTTTTAGATAAAAATGAATTATTATTTGCTAAAATATTGATTCTTTAAAATTCAGTAATAGCAATAAATATATTATTGAATCACCAACAAAAGTATTCATTCACTGATTATAATCAAGGCTGTGGTTAGATTATAATCGTCTAATCATTAACAAGTCCTGACACCTGTTGTTCTGAATGTGAAATAATTTATAACATTTAACAAAATTTCAATTTAATTAAAATTATAAGATAAAAATATAAACTATTAAATATATTTTTATTTTAACATCCTTTACATAATTATAAAGTTTATAAATATTTTTAAAATAAAAGTGTAGAATATATATTTTTTTTTAAATTGTATAAGATTAATTAGAACATCCCGAGGTTTAAATTTGAATTTTTATCGGCAGTTTGATCTCATCTTTATCTTCAAAAAAAATTTCCTTTTTCGTTCGTAAATATAATAAAATTAATTTTTCAGGTAAGATAATCTTATTACGAATAAGAATTTTATTAAATTATGTTAAAATATCTTAAAAGGTTTTCAAATTTGATTTATTATAACTAAAAAAGTTTTATTGATTAAACTTTTACCAAACTAGAAAGAAGATAGTTTTTTCCCCTAAATTATTCTGCACCTTAATTTTTCATAAACAGAAAATAACGTTAAAATTTTAGATATTCTAGTTTTAGATTTTAATCTTTATGAATACATTTTCTTCTATTTTTATTTATCATTTTTTTTAAATAATATATTTTTAAAATTAGTAAATAATGGTTGTATCTGTTTATCAATTTCTGTTCATTTTTGCAACGATAAATAATGAGAATTGGTAGCCTCAATATTTTGAAGGAAAAAAAATTGAATCAATCGGATTCAATTTTGGATTCCCCAGATGGAAAATCAAAATGACTTCGTGCTTCCAATTCTTTCGCTTTCTTTGAAACACAAATTGAACGAAATGTTATATTTATTTTAGAATTTAAATGTTGTATTGTTATTCTATAAATAATAATAAACTTTTAAAAAAGATATAAGAAAACCGAGTTATATCAGTCAAATGTTCTTAAATATCTTTCAAGGTTTCATAAACAATATAGACCAATTGCTTTTTTTTTATCCTTCCTCCACAGATATCTAATAACTATAACAATTTTTGTTAACATGTAATTCAGATTCGGCAATAGAAGAATCAAAAACGTTTGAATGCTATATAAAAAATAGAAATATGAATTGATATTTATCTAAAATAAGAATCTGAAAGAAATTAGAAACTCGATTGAGATACTTTTAATAGCTACATGTTTATCATTTGCTATCAGTGTGTCTCATCACACGCTATTGACTTAATAATGGGTCTAGCTATTATTAATGACTTCTTCAATAGAAGCTTGGGTGTCTATATGCTTATAGACTAGATATACCAATTTCCTTTTAAGTTAGTTGAATTTACGATCAAAACATATATCATCTTTTATAACCATTACAATATCTGAATCATCCCAAGATATTAATTTAAACTTATGACAAAAATAAAATAATAAAAAAAAGATAACGCTCACACTTATCACCAATTGAACCCATTCACAGTTATTAAGCAAATATATAATGATAGACGATACTTGAAAAATCAGCAAACACGTAGGTAAAGCACTATCACTATATTGCTTGATAGAGATCAAACATTATGGCAGAGAACAACATTACCAATACTGAAATTTCTAATAAAAGTTCTTAAAACCAATGATATGTAATATCCCGTTTATATTTTATTCTAAAATTTAATAAATTGATTAATTAATTTAAAACCAAATTTTCTCTTCATAGAGAGAATTTTGTGCGATAGTTTGAACATATACAGCAGCGATTCTCAACCTTTTCATAAATGCGTAACACCAAAACTAAAATTCAAAAATTTCAGTATCACCAACAAAAATGTCTTATATACAAATAGGAAATCAAAACTATCAAAACCGCTAGTGGTACGCGTACCACTAATGGTTGAGAACAGCTAATATACAGAATACATTTTAATAAAATATAATACTGTAGACTTCTGATTATCCGAGTTGATCAGAAAGTTAAGTATACTAAATAATCCGCAAAACATTAAAAAAATCAGAATTATGGACAATATGCATTTAATATAAAAATTAAATTGCATACATAGGCCTATATATATTCAAATGTTCTACTATTTATGGAAAAGGAAACAAGAAATTTGTTTATTTGTAGCAAGAAATTATTGCAATGTTTGTAATTTTAATTTGTTTCTAATTATGATCATAAATTATATAGGATATAATAATGAAACGAATCTGAGGTATTTAAAATCTTTTAAATAACTCATCTCAGATAAAATATTGATAATTAAATATCACTTCCGAATTGTGGATTAACCCCCGGTTAATACGCAACTAAGATAATCGAAAGACGACTATATAGTATAAAATTGAATATCTTTTATATTGTTTTTTGTCTCGAGATTTAATAAATATACATATTTGTTTTTATTTATATATTTATTTGATATTGTATATTTTTTTCATTTTTATATGGATATTTTTAAAATTCGAAATAAATAAAAAAACTAAAATACATTTTGGAATAATATTTGAATTTATATTAATATTGTAAAAAAATGAAATTTTAAGTTTTGAAATTTTACTGTGCTCAATTTTTAATTTTTATTTTAAAGTTTAGAATGGCTGCAGATAGAAAATTGCCTATTTTAAAAACAGATTTCAATGTCCTAGACAAAGAATTCAGTTTGAATCGTGAAAAATTTGAAACTGATATGAAGAAAATGGAAGATGAAATGAATCGATTCAGAACTCAAATTGCAACACGTGAAAGCGAAATTTTCGGAGGAAAACAGGCAGCAAAGCAACATGGTATGACTCGACATGATACAGAAACTAGTGAAATCCAAAAATTGGACAGTCGAACTTGGGTAGACGCCATGAATTCTCCTTTCGTCAACACCGGAAGACTTCTCAAACTAAAATTTGATGTTCACGAATATCAACCCGAAGAAATTACAGTGAAGACCGTATACAATAAATTACAGGTAACTTTGAAATTTTCATTTTTAAAAATTTATTGCTAATTATCTGTTCTGTAATAACGTTCAGTTAATTTTAATTTAAAAAAAATAACTTTTTTTGTTTGTAAATTGCACTAGAAGAATATATCGAATAGGATTTTTATTGATATTTTCCATTATTAAAAAAAAAGTATATAAAATAGATCTGATGTTTGTTCATTAGTACAATATTTTATGTACAGTACAGTACATAAAATGCACTGTACTGTACATAAAATAGTGCAGTATTATCCAATATGAATGAAATTCGCGCATATTATTGGCATCTATGAAAAGATTAGGCGTGTTAGAATAACTGCATGATCGATTTGATTAATTTATTATTTTTAAACTTTATATAGAAATATTTTAAAAATCAAATTTTAATTTTATATACTGTAAATGAAATATACAATTAGGATTTTTCTGTATCTATAGGATACAAATTAAAATGAATCTATATATTCAAAGAATTCTTTAAAGTTTATATCTTATATTAATTATTAATAAGGAAAGGAATATTGTTAATAAGGAAGTATTTTCCTTATTAGATTTTTAGATGTTTTGTTGAAATTTTGTTTCGTATTATTTGTCAGAAAATCATATTCTTTGATATTAACTTTGTTTGATATAAGTATATTTCTAGAAAGTCCAAATTTATTTATTTACCATACTGTGCATTAAATAATCAATTTTATATTCAGTATCTTCTTTTTATGTAATCAATATGATACTGTATTATTGTTTATGTTGTACAGTGTTTCATAATATATAAAAAGCCCATATAAACTTTTAAAAATATTTCTTGAAATAAATATTCTTTGAACTGAGTCTTTTAAATAATGTTATGTTATAAAATAAGTAAAAAAATTGATATTTTCTGAAAAATTGATTTTTAATATCTCAGACAAAGTTGATCTTCAATGTTTCAAGTAGAATTATTCATCATAACCTTAGGATTTGAAGCTTCGGAAATCATCGAGCTAGAGAAAAAATATCTTAATATTCTCTGTATGATAAGAGGTATTCATATCGAGTAGACAATACTGAGTTTGATAAAAATGGCTGAGCATAAACTGTAGATTATGTTATTTTTAATAATGCAAATTCCATTCTATATTATAATGATTTAAAGTTATAAAAGTTTCAAATAGATATTATATTTTTTGGGTTCTATTCCCAAGTTTAATCCATTTTATGTTTTATGAATCTTTACTACCATTTGATCTCTTTTATATCAATTTCAACTCATAAACAAAATTCTGATAGGTTCTTAACAGGTTCGGCACTGCATGTCGAGTTGGAAACAATTAAACCGTCTAATAAATGGGGGAGGAGAGGAACAATTAAACCTTCTAATAAATATAAAACGCTAGTAATTTTTTCCACGAAAGTACTTTTTTCTGAAACTGCAGAAGAACTATTAATTATTATTATTCTATTAACTGCAGAAGAAACAAACTAGGCTCCCTAGATCAGCTAAAATTGAAGTTTCATACTTTTCTATCCTAACTAGTAATAGGATACTGTATATCACATATCTACCGATACAGCTAATATTGTTATAGTAATATCGGAAAGATAACAAATATGTCTTTAAATAAAATTGTTTTTTATTCACATTATATAATAAAAGATATACATTTATACTAAAATTATATACTAATATAAATTACAATAAAAATATAAAGAATTATTTTAATCAACGAATTCGATGATAGATAATTCGATTTTCATGTTATATTTTTAAAGAAATTTTTATAGTTTTTATTTTCAAATATTAAAGTTTTTTTTTTGAGAAAAAATTTTAAAACGCATTTAAAATCCAAATTAAAATAAATTATACACGCTAATATTTGTCATAATAGACGTATTATTTATCAAATTTCTTCAAAATCTATCAAAATAAAAAATATAAGTTGTTGCTAAAGTTCATTTAAAGCGATTGAGGATGCTGCTTTATAAATAAATTAAATCAAAATAAGCATAAAAAATTTTGTATAAAATTATTATACAATTTTTATTCAAATCAGTTCTCTTGTTTAGATGTTGTTATTTGCAAATAGAATGAGAGTCAAGCGAATACCATATAACTTAGTTGCTTTCCTTACCAAAAGAAAATACATTTAAAATCATCTATTCTGAAAAATTTATTTTGAGAAATAAAAATAAGAATAGTTGATAAAACTCACTAAAACCTTTTATAATAATTTGCTGATTATAATTTTAAGATTTCAATTTTAGAAATTATAATTAAATTTTAAACATGTTTTGTTTATACAAAATGATTAAAAATAAAAATTTAAAAACATTTGATTTATTCATTTTACGATTGTTATCTGATAACTTGTAGATCTATCTGACTAAAGTTTTATATTACATTATGTTAAAAATTTAATTTCTTATTAATATAATATAGATAGAGATTCTAGTCTCAAGTTATAAGTATTGCAACATAAAAACATACTGTTACAGGAAGTTCAAAATAGTAATATCGAAAAACAATACAAAATATTGACAAATGCATTCCCATTTTCCCATAAGCGAATACTCAACAAATGATTTAGTGCAAGTGAGATCCAAAATGGACAGATTTTTCTTTATAACATTTATAATATATTCAATATAAATCGAACTACTTCGTCTATACTCGTAAACAATATCATTTAAAATATTTGAATGTTTTAATGCTCATAAATAAAAAATTCAATTAAAATATGCACATTTCATTTATTTTTTTGGATTTTTTAAATGGATTATCATATATTAATGATTACATTTTAAAATACAGATGTTTTAATAGTACATAACATAAAAAATAATTTATAACTTTTAAGAAAAGTTATTCATCCTGTATAAGATAAAAAAAAGGAACAACTTTATCATTACATTATGACATAGTAAAAATAAATGATGTTCATAAAAATTTTGTTGAACTATTATACAAAATACTATGCAATTCTATTATTTATTAGTAAATTTAAATACATTTTTCCAACATTTATTTAAAATGCAGTACTATATTTAATTTCTTTTATCTCTTCTTTATTCCAAAATATTAGTTGAATATAAATCAGTTAGCTTCAGTTTATATAAACAAACTATAAGAAAAAAGATAATATAAATAAATTTATTAGTAAGTCATACCTCGTTGAAATTAATTTAAAAATAAATTTAAAACTATTATTCTATATTTAATATGTATTATTTGTTATTTTAGATTATAATGATCCGGGTTTTATGAAATATTTCAGCGTCATATAAAAATTATTTTAATTTATATTATGATATATAAATTTATAAATAGAGAAGTTACATGTGAAAAAAACATTTAAGCAGCCATTAAAAGTATAAAAAACTTTTATATATTTTTGGATTATCTTTATAAATGAAAAAGTTTTAAATCCTGCTTTGAAATTTTGTTTTTAATATTATATTTTATTTATAGAAATAATTGAAAAATATACATACCATTAGACATAAAATTTATTTTCTATTCTTTTTTATTATATTATATAAATATATTTTCTTTATCTGTTATATAAACATCTATTATATCAAAATAAATTTTAAACAGATCATATTATTCGTAATTACTTTCTATTCTCAGAATTATTAATAATATACAATTAATATTTATTCCAAGAACATTAAGTATGTAATAACTATAATTTATCTTGTATGATTGAACCGTACACATTTCATTTTAGATTTATATGTAAAATTTTCAGTGTTGTGCTCGTTATAACATACGTAAT
Organism: Androctonus mauritanicus; assembly: GCA_011317285.2. Lineage (NCBI taxonomy): Eukaryota > Metazoa > Arthropoda > Arachnida > Scorpiones > Buthidae > Androctonus > Androctonus mauritanicus. Next base: position 8,276 of record WUQG02190429.1, read on the forward strand.
ATAATTTTAAAATTAATTTGTATGATGCTCTAACCAAGCCTGTAAAAATATTTTTCATTAAAAAATATATAAAAACTCTTAGATAATTTTTAAATAATGGATATATGCCTAAAGGCTTTTAAAATGTTAACAAAAGTTTGGCATACCAGCTAAACTTATCGATTCCATGCTTTTAATAAAGCAGAATATTGCTAATACGGATCATGTAAATTTTCCTTAATGATATCAAAATCTTAGAAAATCCAATATTATTTGGAATTTTTAGTTGGTAGATTACGATATCCGGAAATTTTATTTCCTATATTAGAAAATTGCAACCATATTCTATATCTGTCTAAACTATATTAATTGGTTAATTACTAAAGCATAAATTTATATTTAATGAAAATAGTGTAGACTAATATTCTTTACAAAATTCAAGAGTGTACTTAAAACAAAAAAAAGTGAAAATATTTGTATTTTCTTTCTAGATACTAGCGAAGCGTGAAGAGCAGCAGGATAACAAAACTGTATTGCACGAGTACAACAGAGAATTTCTTCTTCCAAAAGGAACAGATTGTGAACTAATCAAGGCATTTTTATCGCAAGAAGGGATTCTTACAGTCGAAGCACCACTCTCCAAACTGACAGCACCACCATCAAAGGAAGAACATAAATTGAAAATCGTGTTAGACTAAATTTTTCTGGCAGTATCATAATTTTATAAATCTTCAGAAAATATTTCGATTAATGAATTTTTGTTTTTATCCTTTTAAGTAAAAATTCCGAGTGATTCTTACTGCAATTATCCATTTAAAACATATCTAAAAGCGATATTATTTTAATTATTAAAGAAATCTCGAAACGATTTCAAGTTTTGATCTGCATTATATTTACACCAATTCTATAACAGTCATTAATATGCAAGGAAACATATCTATCATATTAAACTTGTGGTACTTATTTAAATTTAAATTTTTATGTATTCTCAATGCCTCCCTTTGTATAAAAATTTAGATTTATATAATTTCACATTGCGATATTGTAATGAAACAAAATAGCAAAGTTGATTTATATGAATATTTTCTTCACTAGAGAAAATATAAAATAATGATGTTATGGGAGATAAAGAGGGAAAGTGAATTTACTTAATGGATACTTACTTCAAATGCAATCTGAAGGTTTAACACATTTTCCTTCACTGTTCCTAATAAAATTAGGTTGGCAAAAGCAACCCTTTTCACATTCGATAGGACAGTTTTCTGGATTCGGGATTTTACAGCTCGGCTGGCATTTTGGACCACAATCTTTCCAAATTTCATTTTCAAGTATACATGGTGGTTTGAACTGTTGCTTAAATACATTTTTTGCTGCATAAGGAAATAATAATAACAGTACAGACTATTTTAAGAAAGAATTTTTTAAATAAAATTTTTAGGAAAAGGAACTTTATAATTAATATTATAGAGGAAAAATAATATAAAAGCTTACATTTCAGATATTTGTAATTTCTGTTAATGTCTTACTAAATGAAATTTACAATATACTTAAATACAAAGCTTACAATAACATAAAACTCATATGCAGGCAATTAAGGCTGATTAATAAATTAATAGCAAATAGCATTCATAAAATATTAATAGTTTATGTTCTATATTAATTATTAAATAAATTAACTTACTTTGATTTTGACATACTGAATAAGGAATACAATCTCCGTTTTTTCTTAAATATCCATATTTACAGGCGCAACCTGAGCGGCATTCGATTTCATTGCAAACAGGTCTTATATTTTCACAAGTGGCTTCGCATTTGCAACTTACCCATTCTTCAAAGTACGACCCACAACCGGGTTCGGCTGTTGAAGGTTTAATTGATTATTTGAATTTTAAATGAAGTATCAAAAGTAATACGTAAAAAAAAAAAAACACTTACGGGGATTTTGGCATTGCATTCTACTGATACAGAGTCCGTTATTATTTCTCACTAAACCATCAGTACATATACAACCAGTATAGCACGGATTGCAATCAGAAGCACTATAATTATGGTAATTTTGGCAAGTGATTACACAGCCATATTTACAATGTATATATTCCTCTCCCGCTATTGAGCAACGAGTATCTACAAATGAACATTTTCTGATGAAAAAAATAAAATTAATGTCAATACATTATCAAATAATATCAAAGATTGAATTGTTTCGTTTTCGGCATTTAAGGTTGTTTATGGCATTCTAAACAAAATTCGAATAAAGCTTGGTTTTAGGACATTCGAAATCGATTTTTGTCGCGAAAAATTTATCATGATCAACTAAACTGAATTGTTTATTTAAACAAAATGGTTGTTTAACCATAATAAATGTTAATTATTCGAATAAAATTCAATTTAAAATTTCCTTGTTGCTATAAAAATTAAATTATCATATATTTTATTCTAAACGATTTAAAATTTTTTAATTTTTGTGTTTTCAAAATTAGAAAGAAAAATTAAATAGGTATTATTTATGAAATTTTTTAATGACATGAATAATGTCATTAATACTTATTAAAAACAATTATGGAAAATTAAAACAAATAATCTTCAGTCCTCAGTCATTTATTTGAATCTAGCTTTCGTAAAACAGATCAGATAAATTTTATTAAATAGAAAATTTAAATATTGTTCACTTTATTCCAGATTTAAAAAATAGAAAACTTTTAAAATATGACATACAAGATGACTTAAAAATACATAACTCGAAGTTAAAAATGAATGAATTCGAAATAATGTAGTTTGGAAATTACTCCTAGTACAATATTTTTCATAGTAAACTAACCTTAAAATTTTTTATAAATATGAACTATAATGTCGCCATCTATTATCTTAATAAATAATTAAAAAATCTAAGACCGTCTATATAAATTTTCAGCTAATTGATCCATTTTTTATTATGAATATCCCTGATTATGTTTGTCTTATAATATTATATTACATTATAATATGTAACTCATTTTATTAATAATGTTACTGATATTTTGTTTACGGATATTTATTTAGATCTATTGATCAATTATATTAAAATATTCTATATTATGTATTCAAAATTCTTATTAAAAATCATGTAAGAAACATATCAAACATTTCATTTTAGGTATCAACCAAATTTGAACTTCTCAAATAAAAGATTTTGCTTACAGATATTTTGTTTTTATTAATTTATGTTTTATTATCTTGTAAATTATATGATATGCTGTAAATTTTAAAATCTCGTAAGTTAAGATATATATTTTTTTGAGACCACGTCAAAGTAAATCTCTTCACGTTGCATTACTTAAAGGAACTCTCGACACTTACCTGTTACATCTATATTAGTATCAGGATAGCAATTTCCCAATTTGTCCCTAATTAGACCTTTAGCACAATAACATCCAGAAACACAAAGATTTGGACACTTAAAGTGATCATCAACTGGAGTTGGACAAGGGTTTTGACATACCAAGTATATCTCTCCAGGTCGACTACATTTTCCTTCTAAATAAATTTCAATATTAATTAAATAAATTTGTTCTAAACACTGAAACACTTCAGCAAATTTTCCTTACGTTTTTAGTTTTAACTTAATATATAAATAAATTCTTTAGATTTAATCTTTACAGGATTTATTTAATATCTACACGATATATTTTAATTAATTACTTATATAATTAAGATAAAATAACTATAAAAACTTTTAACATGTTTATTAAATTACAAATAAAAAATGTTACCATTATTATTGCAGTTAACTATAGAATATAATACGAAGAGGAATGCGTAGAGAATCTTCATGTCAAAATTATAAAATCGATTATGTAAACCGAATTTAATAATTATACAGATTTATCGGATAAACAAAGTTTGAAATTATTTAAACTATTTTGATAATTATATATTATATATTTATATTTGTTGTAAAACGATCTTGATTTTGTGTAATTTTATTATGCGAATTTAGAAATTTAAGTATGAAATTATAGAATAAATAATTAAAATAAAAAATACAATTTTTTTAATCAAGATATAGTTTAATTAGATTAAAACAATTTCAATTGTTAGTTCATCTGGTTTTCATTTTATATGAAAGATAATTTAATAAAGAATAAATTATTACTTCAAGGTATTATTATTTTATAGAAAATTTATGGATTAATCTGTCGCTGAGAATGGAATGGAATTACATTACCGTTTTCCTGATCGCAAACTGTTTATTAAAACATATGACAGAATCTTGCTGCGTTTAATTACTACGATATTTACTTAATTTTGAAACATTCCGTATTATAGGTTATCAAATTTCCTATAATTATTTATGTGAAGTTTGCAATCTTAATAAAAATAATATAAAAAATATTTGATTTATGCACGACTTCTATGCAAGTATTATTTTACTGATGTAAAAAAATTATTTAATTTTAACTTATTTTAATAAGTTGTGACTAAATAATTATTTTAATTTAATGTATTAAGCTAGTCCTATATATATATATACATGTGTATATCATGATATTATTTGATGTACAATTACTTTTAAAATAAAAAAAGATAATTAATAATGTATATCGGAGGGTATTCCATCTAAGGAAATTGTTACGTTAAGTGATACGATTTGGAAGTGTTTAGAAATAATTAAATATCGTAAATATTGTTATTTAGTTAATACATCATTTTTGTTAGGTTTTAAATATTTAGATGAATTCGTTTCACTAACTAATAGGATGGTTAGCAAACAAACTAATCAATAAAATATTTGACCGAATTTTCCGATTCCTGTTCTGATGAATGCGATTTATTTTATAGTTTAAAACTTAAACACAATAAGTTGTGCACATACATAAATAAAATTTCAAATAATTTAATAAAAAGTTCATTCTTTAGCTTATTTGAAACTTCGGATTAGCGCTTGCCACTTAATATCTCAAATCAGAGGTCCGATTTGCTCTTTATTATGGCCCATATCACATTTGTTATAATGGCAAGAATATATAAACGAAATTCAGAATAAAAAATTGCAATCGTTTTTCAAGAAATATTTGAAAATCACTTTAAAGTGTTTTTATAAATAGTATTGAAATTTAGCAAAAGCAGAATTTTTTCATATAAAACGTTCACATAATCGTTTTATAATTTTAAACATCAATTGAAGACATATCATTTTAAGGAAATTAAAATATAAATAATTAATATAATCAACCCTTCAGAAAATTTTTACCTCATGTAAAACGTAAAGTATTAATGTTAAATGCGGCCCCCAACCAAGCAAATATGTGTAAATGTTCCTTTCAAGAGAATGAGTTTTGAGACCGCTGTTCCAGATTACAATGCCCTAAAGCAGGGTTTCTTAACCTTTTTTCTGACTCCAAACTCCAATAGAATGTCCAATATGGTCCCATACCTCTTTAAGAAGATTCTATCGCGTTCCATTCACATACTACCCAAGTATAAATTTATACATTAAATAAAATAAATACCAGTACCCAGAGATTAACTAAATACAGGTAATATCATAGTTTTATTATTCGTTCATAGATGGCGATAAAATTATATAATAATTATTACATTTGTTGTCATGGTAATTGATGATAATTATCACGATAACAGATTTATCATTTTAACAATAAGGTACAACCCTAAATCTATTATTAATATATTTAATGCTGTAGTTTGGTAATTTTAAAGTTAATTGCAAAGCAGTTATATACAATAAATATATTTATATATATTTCGTTCGTTGTGAAGCTGATTAATCTTTATAAATTTTAAATGAATGTTTCCATTTTAATTAAGAAAGTTTTGATTGATGTTTATATAACTTAAGATTTTTATTTTACTTTTATAATTGCGAGATTCTTGTTTGAATAAAAAATATTTATAACACATATTAATATTTTAGATTATATAAAAGATTAAAATAGTCTTCAACTATTATGTTAAGAGCGAAAAATCATTGTTTGATCTGATCATAAATTTAATTAATTAAGAGTATTTTTTTAGAGTTAATATTGTATTGAAAATTTTTTATAATGCGAAGTAATAATAACTTAATGATCTTCGTCATCAAAAAATTATTTTATTGTATCCAGCTACATTGTTTACAAGAAAACCAGAAAAAAAAATAATACAAATACATCTTTAAAAAAAAAAATTGAAAAATGAAAATATAATTTTGAATTTTTAAATTATGTTTAAACTTATTAATCATGAAAAATATAATAAATAAAATTTAAATTATTTAATATTAAAGATTTCCAAATATAAAGACATTTTTTATTGACTAAGAGATGCATTAAATTGAAATTTTATATTTTATTATAAAAAGTTAATAATTTAAATCTAGAGAAATTTATTTCAATTAATTGATGTAATTTATATATATAAAAATTATATAAAATCAAATAAATGATTAAAAAATGGCAAATTTATTCGCAGATGTATGAAGTGGATTTATAAAATTATCGGTCTTACAAGTTAGGTTTATTCATCAAATTACAGTAACATAAATATAATTTATGCAAAAGACGAGAAAAATATTATAATTTGGGAAGATATTTGATTTTCTTATCGTTTGTAGTCTAAACTGGTTATCAGTTTTCTGAGCTTATCAATTTTCCTAATAACAAGGCTGCTAGCAAGTATCAGTTGTATTTCTCTTGATTTATCACTATATCATTATCAGTTGGATATTATTCTAAACTGTTTGACTTTCGTTGCATACTGACAACGTTAGGAGAATTATGGATCGACTTCGTTACCGATATGGCCAGTTCGTGCGCCATAACTGGGATAGTCTTCACGTTGTTCGTTGGCATTAAATCTCCAACTAAACAAACATCTTTGAGCTAGCAGATAAACCGAGAGTGATACATTATTTCGATTAAGTGCGAGTATAATATATGTGTTTTCTAGTTTAAAATATTTGAAAAGTGATTTGTTCTTCCTATTTGAATTTTTCTATTGTTAAAAAGAAAAAAAAATTTAAATGAATCGAAAAATTTGAATTTCAAGTAAAATGTTTAATGCTGTACTTAAGATGGAATTATGAATTAAGCATGTTTATAAAAATGCTTTTATCAAAATTTGGCCTATTTCTTTAATTATAATTGTACTGGATAAGTTTTGCAAAAAAAAAAAAAAAAAATGATTTCATATGAATGAAAATTTTAAGTTATATAGCTTCGAAAATAAGCAGTAGTTCCTTAACAGTATTTTTTTATTTTTCTGCTGTATTATTATAGCGTTTCACTTAATGATCTATAAGTTTATTGTTTGGCTATGTTAAATTTGCACAAATAATTAATGCAATTTCATTAAGCAATAATATGAATTTTTTATACCTCGATTTGGTTGGCATTTAAAAATATACTTTATTCGATTATTAACTAACTACTGAACATCTTTTATATGCTATATAAAACTTTTAGTTGGCTAAAGTTTTTTGTTTTTTGTTACTTGTAAACAGGATTTGAATTTCGAGATTTTGTTCGTCGATTTTCCAAAGAATTCCGAATTCCATTATGATAATGGTACCTTGAATCGTCCACGACGAGTTTGATTAACTGTGATGGCTAGTTGAGTTAGATTTCATTAGATAGATCTATTGAGTAACAGTTTAGTGAAGCGTAGAAGAAGAGAAAAAACCAACAAAAAATTATTAAGATTTCATTTCACAATTTCACATTTGCTATTTGTTAAAAACTTTTCTGGTTACAATTAAATTTTAAGTTTTAAAATCAAGTATTTCCAGCGAAGAAAAGAGCGAATAAGTCTAATTTATGTTCGCTGTATCAAAGAAACTGACTTATAATGAATTTAGAAAATGAAAAGACGAAAACTATTAGCATATATTTAGCCAACAAAATAAAAATTTTAAAGAGTTAAAAATAATATATTATTCATACATAAATACATCAAAATGATCATTCAAATAATATTTTTAATGATCATTTTGATATGCATATTTTATATATAGATCTTATATTTTCAAGGTCTATATATCATATTTGAATATAATTTTTATATTTGGTCTTTTCCAACTTATAACACGTTGATTATAATAATATTAAATCGCACTTTTTGATAAATGTATTATTATGTAATTTATTCTCTTTTTAATTAAAGTTTATGTAAATAAATAAGGACATAAAATTATCTATAAAATAGTTTATTAAAAAAATTTATAAAATACATTAAAATATCGAGTTAAAATAAATTTCCAAATTACTAGATTTTTCTGGGGCAGAAATTCAGTAATATACACTGAGAAAAATCATCTTTGACATATCCTATTTTACAGAAACAGCCTGGTTTGCAGTCAAGACATTTAGGATCTGGAGAGGTGCAAGTTCTTTCACAACCGCACTGAAGATATTCTTCGTTTTCTCTGCACTCTATAATGAAAATATTTGATGTAACGAACTGAATGTTACTGCAGTAAATTCACAGTATATTCATTACCTTGTGCTGAAGTAAGTGAGGATGTTGTCATTCTATTTTCTCCATCCATTCCACTTGTAGATATGTTTAAAGAATCCAGCCACGGATTAGAAAAGTGTGTAATTCCATAATCAGCCTGTTCATCTGAATCTAATTTTTGTGGCAGAGGAAAAGGACTTTTCGAGTCGGCTAAAGATTGAAAGTTCTTAAATCTTAAAGGAAGTGAACTCGTGTTTTCTGATGCAGATTTCAAATAACGTTCAGAATTGAAAGAATTAGGAGTATCTGCAATAATTAAATAATTTTTATAAATGAAATATTTGTGATATTGAAAAGTTTATTTTTTAATTTCTGTTTTATTATGATGAATGATTCATCCATAACATATTCAAAAACTAATTAATTTATTATAAATTATATCATTATGAATGAATATTTTTAAAGTTTTGTTCTTCTGTAACTAGTAAATTTAATTTTAAAAATTCCTTTTTACCTATGGGACTTATTATTTTTTGCGATTGAGTTCTTGAGATGAGACCACATGCCGAAACATGATAACAATTTTTATCAATTCTGATAAATCCATCCTTGCAAACACAGCCATTTTCACAACTCGATTGGCATCTTTTCCCTTTAGGATCTTCGCAAGTCTTCTCGCAAGCACAACGAACAGCATCTTCATTCTCATTACAGATTGGTACTAAAAAGATTTTAAGTTTATTAAAACGTTTACGGATTATTGTACATACAAAGGAAACTATTGACAAATTTCTTTTCTTACTATTAGCTTCTCTTTCTTGAAAGAGTTGAAAAATATTTTCCTTTTTTTGAGATTCACTCCAGTTTGAAAGATCCAGATTTTGAAAATTATTAGGCGAATATGCAGCGCGTTTTAATTTATGATAATCCTGTTCCGAATAAATTATTATTTGCGGAATGTAAGCAGTTTGATGAGGTATGGTGCATACTAAAGATATCGGAGGCTTATTGAATTGCACAGGAATTAATCTTGAAGACTGGTGTAACTGGATAAATTGCCAGGGTCGTCTTTCTTGAGTTGAAACTTCATGAATCACGAATGAATTTTTTCTAAAACCAGAATTATTTAGAGGATTTTTACAGTAATATGATGAAAGTACACAGTTTTGTGAAGCATCTCGAACCCATCCATTTCTGCAATAACAACCTGTATCACATGGCTTATAAATACATTCGCCTTGAGTATTGGTGCAAGTACGTTCGCAACCACATTGAATGAACTGTTCTCTGAAGTTATTACATTTCGGATCTAAAACATAACGATATTATCATCTATACATAACACTATAAATTGTAAATTTGCAATAACTAAAGAGACTTACTTAAAATCTGATTTACTTGAAGAATTCCACTATTTTTCTGTTTTGGTAGATTTGCTAGAAAATTAAATCCTTAATTTATATGAAGGCATTTAAACATTAATAATCAATTTATGTTTAGTTATTTAAATGTGTTGTTTGTTTAATATACGAAACCATTTACAGTATTTATTTAAATTAGTATTTGATTTAAGTGACAATTAATATGACGAATAAATATGTTATAGAGCTATTAACAAAGCTCTTATGCAGATAATAATTAACTGAATAAAATTCAACATACTTAGCATTTTTTTAAATTATATTATTTAGATATAAAATGCAATTTATGTACTTACTTTGTGAATTTGATGCAATCGGTTGCAATTTCGTGCCATGATGTAAACCAGAGGACATAGATAAGACAGAATAACCATTTTTTGGACGAGCTACAGATGGTTTAAACATTTCTAGTATGTTAGGCACCTGTTTTGTTGGATGTTCTTTAGTAATGTTTAAAATCGGGCTTGAATATTCATCTGAATGTAAATAAATGGAACTTAATGAAAATATATATAAGTAGTAATAGAGTTAGAACAAAATATTTATTTGAAAACATTTTAAATCTTCAGATAATAGTGTCGCCAAAAGATAGTTTGAGAACTTGAGCATTTTCAAGCACCCCAAATTTATCCCAAATAAAATATAAAAATCATGTGATAATCATAACTTAAGTAAAAACAGCATGCTTGCTAATTGTTGATATACTGTACAAATGTTATTCAAGATAATTCCCTAACATCTTCCAACTAGATGCTATTCCTAAGTCCTTCCTATACAGAAATTCTGAAGCACATTAAGGTATGAAAAGCAATTAAGAAACCATTATGGACTCTTAATTTTCTTCAAATATTAATAGAATCAATTGAAAGATAAAGATCAATGAGTTGAATCTGAATTTACATTGAAAAATAATAAATGGATCATTTTTTCAAATGGAAAGGTATTGCTCTTTCAAGTTCTTACATGCGAAAAATTGTTCTGTTGAATAAAACAATTTTTATATTTTCTTACAAACTGATTATTCAAATTTGAATTCAAAGTTTCATTATTTAAAATATAAGAGATTTCGCGAAAGGAACAACAACATTTAAAATTATTCATTTCAGAATTTAATAAGAGTTTAACATATAAGCTGGCAATCTTTCGTTATTTATTAAATATTTTTAAATTATTGCTTTTAATAAAACAGGTTAAATTCTGTAGATTAAAATCTGACATTTCTAGATAAGTCCAGAAGATTTACGATTAAAATAATTAAGTCAAAGGAATAAGAAAAATACGTACCTCGGACTATTCTTTTCGTATTATCAGAAGGATTAAAGTTCGGTTGCAAATAAGCATTCCTCTTATTAGTAATTTTTTCTCCTTTATTGATTAACCTGACAGTTCCTTGAATGGGTTTTGGTTTAGGTATAGCTCTTATGACAGTGGGAATATTAAATCTTTCGTTTAAATCTAGAGATGGCGTTTCTTGAGGAGTTTGGTACTTTGTCGATTGATGCAAATCTAAATGAAAAGTAATACGTTCATTTTTATTTTGAAAATTATATAAATATTCTAAAATAATTATTGCATTATTTAAATCAAGTAAATCAGTTTAAATCTGCCTATAAGTATTATTATAAATATATTCAATCTTTCTATCATCTCAGCATAAACAAAACGGGAAAGTGTATGCTTAAATTTATAGATGACCCTGACATGAGTAGCTTACTTAAAAAAATCATATAAAGTTATGAAAACATATTTTTCTTACTTACTTGAAATATCATACTGCAGAGAAGCAGCAAAGTAAAGGGAGTTTACGATCAGCACAGTTAATAACATTTCTCTTCAGTGGGTCTAAACACTAATAAAACTCGCTTTTAAATTCATTAAAATCTCAATAACTTGTAATTAGATCTCCATTTACTTCTAGATGAATCGTTTTACGTTTTCGGATGACCAAGTGATGAAACGAAATACGTTCACGTAGAGAATCAAAAATCTTTTAAATTAATTTCATTTTTTTTTTCCTTGGCAGATTAAATTATGCAAGTTTTGCACTTTCATTCGAGATTTGATAAAACTTAAATATCAATAAATATATTAAATGACATTTGGTCTTACAGGGTTTCTTAGTTAATCATCTACTAAATATAATTATTAGAATAAAAAATAAATTAACGTTTGTTTAAAGATTTAGAGAGAAAATAAAATTAAAAATGTTTCGTAGTGCTCAGAACAGATTTCTTAAAATAATTAAATAATCACGAATGATATCTTAATTAATCTTAAAAATTAATTTATTTAATAACTAATCTTGAATTTAATTTAAAGACATAGAAATTTATCACTGTAAATAGCATTGATAAATGTAATAAAGTTTCTGTACTTGATATATCAATAATACGCTAATAAAATATAATGCTGTAAATGTAAATATATAGTTCAATAATAAAATTATGGAATATTCTTAATCAAGTTTTTAATAACATAATGGTAATTTAACACGTATAAGTAATGGTAAATATTTTTGTGCTATGCTACTATCCCTGCCACAATAACTTCTGTTAAGATAATTCGTAAAGCTCAGATTTTGTATAAAAATGGATAGGACATATTTATTTTAATTCCGTATACTAATTTGCGCGGCTGTCGATTGATAATGAACATAAATCTTCTTTTCTTCATATTTTTTTATCACTGAATTTTGTTAAATAAAAAATTAAATTTTATTTGTGTTCGACAACAGCACTAAATAAGTATAAAATTGGAAAAAAATTTTAAAAATTCAAATTACGCATGATTTCTATTGATATTGGATATTTAATCCTTCTCTATGTCACTTCTTTTAAATGTCTTTCTATCAGTTTAAGCAATGATAGGAAATTATTAAATTTAAATCAGATAAAATAGAATTTCTTCATTATTAATATATTAAGTAAATGAATCGAAATTTGCAATTTTTTTTTATTTTAAAACTATTGGAGAATTATATTCAGTAATATACGATATTCAAATTTAACTATAAAATTTTTATTATTAAAAATAAATTTAAAATTATAAATTTGATTATTCATTATTATACTGCATATGCATTACTTGATGTTATAGTAGAATATTATAATGTTTGTTTTTACTTTTCTATAGAAATCATTTAGCAGATTTAAAGGATTATAAATATGCATCTTTATGATTTAAGTAATAAAAGGTATGCTTAAATGACTACTAATTTCGATGCAGTTACAATTTACAGTCCATAAAAGTTAAAATGTGTCATTTTCATATAATAGAAGTATACTTCAAAATTGAATTAAGCTTATGTTTTATTTGTTTCGGTTAAACAACATTCGTGCATAATATTCCTACTCATAAAATTGTTATTCAGACTCTCAAAAGATTATTCTCTAGACTTAAAAAATGTCTCTGTTTAAAATATCAATAATATATAGCATATAGCTTAATATATGAAAAGATTAAAAATTTGAAAAATTTTGATTAATTTGTTATTTTTACATTCATTTAAAACTTAAAAAGTTTATGTTAGGTTAATTGCTGAAAGTTTTGAATAATTCTAGCCTATACTATATCATTTGACTTTTAATAGTAGGCCTATATTTACAACAAAATTTTAAAAATTTTCACATATATTTGGTATTGATGTGTTTTTGATTTATTATAAAGATAATCAGCGCCTGTTTTAGGCTGTTAGTCGCCTGCATGCTAGAAATATTTAGCCACCCCTATCAATGCGGATTAATGGGCCTTTAAGGAATACAATATTATTTATTAACAATGCCATGTTCGCTATTCAATCGCCGACCATTATATAATGGTCGGCGATTGAATAGCGAATAATAAATTATATTTTAATTTTATTCTTTAAAATGGATTATCGACTGCTTTAACGATTTGGTCGCTTGCGTATATGCATACACTGCACACCTATCAGAACCAGCCCTGAAATTAATATATATATTTTTTTGGTCAACAGATGACGCCACTTTCCACTCAGTAAGAGTACTAAGAGGCGGGGCGAAACAAGCCCTTCCACAGACTGCCCATCCCTGCGGAAGGGTCAGCCGGATTATGGAGGACGGGGATCGACGGGCCGGGCCCGGACCCCATGATAAATATTTTCAAGGAGTGGGACC
>WUQG02190539.1:0-22238 GCA_011317285.2 Androctonus mauritanicus
TGGAGTTATTTAAAGTTATACTATTAGTGATTAAGGCAGTATAATAATAATACTAATGTTACTTTGAAAATATTTTAAGAGAAAATTTTTAATAAACTATAGATAATATATATGCCAAATTTAATATGAGTCTAACAATTAATTAATCTCTCCAAAGAACTATTTAAAAGTATTGTTTTTTTTTTTTTCCTTAATAAATAAAATTTCTAGCATGAAATTTGAATATCAGTTTTTCTTTTGAAAGTAATACATATGTATGTTTTCATTCACATTATTTATCATTGTATATTTATTGTATATATTATTTGAGATATTTTGAATTTGTTTAATTACAATATGTCTAGAAATACCTAAAAAAATATTTTTAGATATTTCAATAAATTTTTCTTTTGAAAGTAAATATAAATTATGGTTAGTTCATACACAGCAATGTGTATGAACTTTCAAATAATAGACAGTGATTATTTGAAAGTTTTTATGGATAAATTATGATTATTTGTATTGCCTTGATTAACATTTTTTCATATTCAATTTAGTTGCAAAAATATTCTTGGTAAATATAAGTAGTTATATTTTATAAATATGTAAAAAAGTTCCTTCAAAAAATATTGTTACTAAGGATAGAGATCAATAATTAATCATTCATTTATTGTCTTATTTTTTAAAAATTTTGTTAGTTATAAATTATTGTTAACATTTTTTTTGATAAAAATGCAATCAGTTATATTTAAGTTAATTGAATTTTTCATAAAATTAACTATAAAAACTATTGAGTACAATAATAATTAATAAATAATTTTATAAAAATATATTATATTCTTTATCACATGTTAATATAATAATTTTTAATAAATATACAATATTTGTGTAAATATAATGATGTGATATTACAGGAATGTGAGTTCAGCAGGTGAATATGCACGAAAAAAATTAAGGGAATGTGAAGGTCTTGTAGATTCTTTGCTTCATATTGTACGTGCTGCAATAGGGAAAAATGACATGGATAATAAAAGTGTAGAAAACTGTGTATGTATATTAAGAAATTTATCCTATCGATGTCAAGAAGTTGAAGATCCTGATTATGACAAGCATATTATAGCACCACCACAAACACGTACAATGGTCCCAATTAATAAAGGTAAGAATATTTAAAAATTTTTTAATTATACTGATTTACAGATTGAAACTGTATGAATGGAATTTATGTTGTTATAGTTTATTTTAATTGTATTTGCACTGTTTATTTCAAAAATGATTTCCATTTTTTCTTTCAAATAAGATTTTCCATTGATTAGAAATCAAAAGAATTGTCATTTTCAATATTTATAAATTTTAAGAATGAACGGTATGGCAAAAATACTACAAAATATTAAGTAAAAACAAAAACCATTTACTAGAAAAGATTTATTTCAAATTAGTATATTTCTGTTTTGATCTTTTTCTTAAAAGAATATTTAGCAATATTTTTCTTATATATTGTACCAATAGCAGTTTTTCTCGAATGCAATTAGTAATCCATCATCATTATAACATCCTACTGGTATCTTGATGAAATCTCTTACCCTTCTTTTTAATTATGAGTTGAAGATTTTCCAATGTAGGAAATGAATTGTTAAGATCATATCAGACCAATGAATAGAATGATATTTTAAAAGTGTCAGTATAAACAAAACTTTTAAGTAAAATTATGAAATATGTCTGTTTGATGGAGAAAATGGTTATCATATTCGTGATCTTTAATTATTAAATAGCAAGTAAGACTTTGTTCATTTCAAAATCATTATAGATATATATTATTTTATATAGGATTGGAAAATTCCTATATAGAGTAATTCTTTGAAAAAATTATTGTCATCATTTTATTTTTAAGGAATAAGTATATGTATTTAAATTAAGTCAATATTGAATTCATTACTATTGATATTTAGAGAATTTTCATTGTAAGATATTTTTAAGAAGTATAAAAAAAACTTAAATCCTACAGTGTTTTCACCGAATATTATTTCTAAAATACAAGTGGGAGAAAATTTAGGTTGTTTTGGTACAAGTAAGAAGAAGAAAGAAACTCAAAATGCAGAAAAGCAAAAGAGAGATGGCATTGTAACAAGTGGAAGTTCTAGACCTCGATCAGAACCAGTCAAAGGAATGGATTTATTGTGGCAGCCAGAAGTAGTTCAACCTTATTTAGCCTTATTATCAGAATGCTCTAATCCTGAAACGTTAGAAGCTGCTGCTGGTGGTATACAGAATTTAGCTGCTTGTTATTGGCAGGTGAGAAAAATATTTTGAAAAATTTTTTGTTTCAATTCATTTGTATAAAGGAATTTTCATTATTAAATTTTATTATTTTAATAGCCTAGTATTGATATCAGAGCAGCAGTGAGGAAAGAAAAGGGTCTCCCAATATTAGTAGAATTATTACGAATGGAAGTAGATAGAGTTGTCTGTGCTGTTGCTACTGCACTAAGAAATTTAGCAATGGATCAACGCAACAAAGAACTTATAGGTATTTAATGATTTTTAAAATAAATTCAAACATATTTTATAGTAATCTTAAATATTTGAATTTGAATAATTTTTCATAAAAAATTTATTAAAATTTTTTGTTAGATATTAAAAATAAGTTAGAAACATTAACATTGATATAATTATAAAAAGTATATTTTTATATTTTTAGGTAAATATGCTATTAGAGATCTTGTTCAGAAGCTCCCTCCAGGAAATCCACAGCATGATGCTGGTACTTCTGATGATACAATTGCAGCTGTACTTGCCACTTTGAATGAAGTTATTGTTAAGAATAGTGACTTTTCGCGTTCATTATTAGAATGGGGTGGTGTTGAACGACTGACTTACATTACCAAACAGAAAGGAAAATTTTCTTCCAGGGTAGTGAAATTTACTTCTCAGGTAATTTAAATATTATTCATTTTGAATGTAATAAATACTGTTATTAATGAGATTTTATAAATAATATTAACATAAAGTTGCAGAAATGATTAATGAAAGCTCACAGTAAAACAGAAAAAATATCCATATAAACTTTAATAATGAAAACATTGTTGATTGCTATTTTTATATTCTATCTTCAGTAACTATAATTTAAATACTCCTGCAATTTAATTTGGAACAGTGTAATGTAGAGTAGCTAGAGATGGTTTTCATGGGAATACCGATGAAGTTTCTAATGACTGTTATTGTTGAATTAAAGATGTCTAGGTTAAATTTTTTAATCAGATTTACTAATTGCATTCATTAAATATCTATAGATGAAAAATTACAGAATGGACAAATTTCCTTTGGATTGATAACAAGAGATTTTGAAGAAATTCTTACTGAAAATATGTTAAGCATAACTGCATGAGTATTCTTGTATATTGAAAATTCATAGAAAATATATATATATAGTATTTACATTATATGGTCATATAAGATCATTTTCTATAAGTTAAAATTGTATGGACACATAAATGTTTGTATGCATCTACTCGTCTTTTGCCATGATTTTACTAAACTGCTTGAAATGGCACTAAATTTTTAATTCGTTATTTTAACAATGACAACGATATAAAATTATTTTATAACCAATAGATTTTCATTAATCATGCTATTTTATAGTATTTTACTAATAATTTTGAGTAGTAAAGGCAAAATATATGCAATATATATTGTTTAAAAATAATTATTGATTGAAATTTGTGTTGCTAAGTTCAAAGGTCTTTTTTTGTAAATGCAAGGCCTTATTTTAATGAAATCATATTAGAAATTATTACTGAGCTGGATACTATTGCTTCAATGATATTTACTTATTGTTGATATTTCTTGAAAGTTTATTTTAAGATTAAATAATGATTTTAACTTGAGCATATTCAAAAATGTGTTGATATAGAATCATTTGTGTGCATAATCCAATAATTAAATTTTCTTTTATCATAGTTAATGAACTTTGGTCAATCATCAATTAATTGAAGATTGACCAAAGTTCATTAACTATGATAAAAGAAATGTTTTTAAATTAATTAAAAATATCTTCAATAAACAATCCAAAGTTTACTATATTTTGAAACAGGTAAAAACAATACACTAAATAAATATAGATAAAAATATTTTTAATAGAATTTCAAAGGCTGAATAATGATGTAGGACCAAAAATATATTCTTGAAGTCACATGAAAATGAAAATTCTTTAAAATTTTATATGCCATTTAAAGAAGACATGTTAACTTTATACACATGAAATGGAATATTTCATAAGTTATAAAAATATTGTAAATAATTATATCAACATTTATAATGATTTTAAGTTATAATATATTCTTTTATGGCTTAATTTTTATAAAAATAAATATAATATTATGAATATACTTTATATTTATTTTGTATTCTTGAAAAATTTTTCTGAGATTATTAACAGGTTTTCATTATATTATTTTACTATATTTCATTATAATTGCCAAAAAGAAAGCTTCAGATAAGATAAATTCATATTCATGAATAAAGAATTTTTTATTGTTTTAAATTAAATAGCAATTAATTTAAATAATTTAAAAATGAATGTTTTACTTGCAAAACTGAGATTAAATTTATTAAGATGAATTTACATCAACTTTTCTTTCAGATTAAAGTTGAAATTATTATGAATATAATAATAGAAATTAAATCAGCATTAACTACACAAAATTTTTATTTTAAAGCAAACATTTTCGATGCTTTTGCATCATTTTCAGACTATATAAGTTCTAGTGTACCAATCTATTCATTAAAATAAGATAAAGCAGTAAGTTAAGATTATGAATATAATATAATAGATTTGATTTGGGTTAACGATAAATCTGTATCAACTATGAAGTGAAAAATTGTATAGAGATTTCATATCTTCAGTAATGGAATGAAAAATAGCATTATTAATCAGTTGATTTTGAATTTCATTCCAGTTTGGATTGGAGTCCATTTGTGAAAATATAGATATGCCAAACAAGGTGAAAATATTGTTTATAGAACAAAACCGATTAATATGTTTGATTTTATTTTTAGAGGTCAAGTGCTGGAAAAAGGAAAGGTATTTATATGAAGGGGAATTAGGGTTAGTATAAGTTTTTTTAACAAAGTTGAGGAGATATTTGAGTAAAATTGGATAAAGATGTTCTACCAATTTCTAAACGAATCGTTTAGCCTAGGATGGAGCAATCAAGCTTAAATAATTTATATATGAATAAGCATTGGAGCTTATCAATATCATAGAAGAGATGGAAGTCCAAATAAGGCAACCATATAAGAAGGAATTGAGAATGTGGAGTTGAAAATTTTGAAAGCAAATTTAATATTTCTATTTCTTATTTTAGCAAGGGTATAGATAAGATTGTTGATCATCAGGGAACAATGATTGAGCTTCATCTTTAGATGAGCCTGGAAGTTAAAGGAAGATGTAAGATGAAACCCCAGATAATCAGCTTTGATAACTTCAAGTTTTTCATGTTCCATATAGAAAGTGAAGCCTGTTTGTAATGTTTGTGAGTAAAGATGAGTCTTAAAGTTATTGACAGATAATCTGTTTTTCTGATAGAAATTTTATAGCACATGCAATTTTTTTTGTAATTCCATTTGATTTGGGGCAAGTATAAGAATATTGTTGGCATATGATATCATATGGAAATGGTCATTTCCTATTCTAATACCATCAAAACTTTGACTTATCTTGGAGAAGAGATCAGTTATATATAGGATAAATAAGTGAGAGCTTAAAGGATCCCCTTGTGGCAGACTTTTATTAATAATATACTCACTAGAAAATATATTATTTTGTCAAACCTAGGCTTTAAAAGTGAGAAAAAAGTATAATTAATCTTAGTAAATTTTGTGCTCAGACCCAAGATTTGAATTTTTAATTCAGTTTCCATCACACCTCTAATTATTTTCATAATTAGAGGTGTGATGAAAATCGAATTAAATGCAGCTTTGAGGTTACAAAACAAGCATATAAATCTTGATCATTGGAGAATTGTTTGTATATTAAGGATTGAAGAAGTAATAAAGCATCCATGGGACTTTTCCAGAAGTAAATGCAAATTGAAGATCATTGATGATATTATTAGTTGAGAGCCATTTTTGTTGAGAGAATACATTATAGAAAATTTGTTAATTGTAAAAATTTTTAATGAGAAGTGATAAATCATCATCTTTTGAATACATATATTCTTCAAGTTATGAACAATACTTACAAAAATGAAATTTAATTCAGTACAATTACCAAGCACTATGGCAGGAGAACTTTCTAAATATAAACAACTTTATTTGAAATAGCACTTTTGATTTCTTACAAATCATCTTCAGCTTCCTTTAATCCAAATTTTCTGAAATTGAAATTTAATTTTCAAATTTCAGAAAATTCCAAAAACACTTCAAGAATTTTAAAGATGATGAAAGTAGAATGCTGTAGCAATCAATATATTGCAAAATTATACAATTCAAAATTATTAAGCAGTATTTCAAAATGGTAATGATTATATTAAAAATACTCTCACTTTATAATCAGAACTTTTTATTTAAATCTGTGAAATAAGAAACTTCTAATTGATTCAATTGTGAAATATATCACAAAATACTATATAAAAAGTTATTTCAATACTTTTGGAGAAAAAATAACAGCAGTATCTGAGTTACAAACGAAACTTGTCAAGTCACAAACATTATTCTTATATGAGTGTATGTACTAAGTAAAATACTTCATTATTCTAGATGCATTGCTATTTGCTATTTAATGATTCTTAGCATAATTCTGTCTAGTATGTTATATTTATTCAGACCTAAGAACTTTTTGTATTTTATATAAATATTTTCAGAAATAAATTTATGACAATCCAGAAACATAATGCATGCTCCAATAACTTAAAAAATATAAGGTTATAAATATGACTAAAAGAAAAAGAAAACTGAATTTAATGCAATAAATTCATATCAAATAAAATATAAAGAATACAATTTTTTTAAGTAATTTAATACAAATTTAATCAGATAGATAAGGGCTATTTAAATATATTTTTTCTTTTTTTTACAAAATTAGAAATTTTTTGCATTTTAGTAGAGATTTACTTAATACTTTTGAACCATATAGGAATTTAAATTCCTGTATAATGAAATATACAAACTGCCAGCTGGGAACCTAAGTTCCTAGTAATTTCATAAGATTATCTTTATCTTTAAAAATTCTGCAATATAACTTGAGTAGTTCCTTTTGAAATTGTAAACTTTTGTATAAAGATTGTATATACACAAATCTGTTTTATTTTGAAAGCTTATATTTTTTTACTTATTTTAAATTTATGAGGGGAAATAAAAACTCAAAATGCATGATACATATCTGCATCATGCATTTTAAGTTTTGGCTACCCCCTCATAAACTTAAAATACCCTCATCACGATACAGATGAGCTATAGTTCTGAAATTTGATCTTCCAATTCTTTCTTCTCTACATATTTACCTATCAGGGCTACACATTTCTCACATCTGTGGAACAGTTGTTTTTCCATCTTTGTAGAAGTTAGCAGTTTTGGAGGAAAACCAACTTTCCATAGTAGCAATGACTTCTTCATCATTGAAGAAACTTCTTTCCTGTAAATGTTTTTTTTTTGTATTTAGAAACAGGAAAAAGTCTGAAGATAGCAGATCAGGAGAGTACAGGGAATGGAGCAATGTTTCATAACTGTATTTGTGCAGAAAAGTAACTGTTTCTGCAGTTTGATGTGCAGGTTATTGTCAGCTAGCAGCAACACATATTTCAACAGCAAATCACATCTTTTTTTCATGGTAATGTCAGATAACTTTTGTAGCAAGTTCCTGTAGTATGTCCCTGTTATTGTTCATCTTTTTTGTATGTAATCTGAAAATATAATACCGTTGCTGTTCCAAAATGTAGATAACATGATCTTGCTGGATGGTTTTCTCTTTGGTCATCCTGTTGGCTGATATGACCACATTTGAATTCCAATTTTCATTATTTAACAATCTCATATGATGGACAATTGCCATACATAGCTGACATCTCTTCATGGATTGTTTATGCAATTTTCCATTGAAGATGAAGGAGCTGTATCATGACTCAATACTCAGTTTTGTCCAGCATGACACCTTCTTTTGTCATGCTTTTAACTCCAGTTGAACAGGACAACAAAAAAAACAAAAAAAAGGTATGCATATTAGTAAAACAATAATCTATCATTGTTTACAATTACAGATCTATAATACACATACAACATGGTGTTAGTAAAAACTTTTTGACTTCCTCTCATAGATGAATTAGTGTTTGAACTTAGGAAAATAAACAAAAAGCAAAGGAAAATAAATTCTAAATAGAGAATGTGATGAATAAATTAAAAATAATGATTATTAATTTCAGTAATAAGCTTAATTCTAAATAAAATCATGACAAATATATATTTTTTAAGAAAAGAAAGAAAAACAAAAACAAATAAATCTCTAAACAAGAAGCTTGTTAGAGCTTTGTGTACATCTATTTTATAGTAATAGGAAGAATTTGAAGAAAAATAATTTTTTGAATATTGATAAAAAAATATTTATTAACAAGAAACAGAATAGTATTAATATATTCACAACATTAAAAAAATCATATTAGTAATTATAATTATATGGGGATTACTGTTTTGTGTGATGTTTTATCATGCTGTGATGCTTTATTATTATTTGTGTGCTTTTTCTTTTTTTCATAAACAATTATAACTTCTTCTTACTGCTTTTGTATTACATCTTAAAACTATTCATACATCAGAAGCACTATACAGCAGGCATAAATGTACAATACAGTACATTTACGCCTGCTGTATAGTGCTTCCTGATATATGAATAGTTTTCTTTTTTTTTATTATATATATAATAAATTTTTATTTGTATCATACAGAAAAGTTTTTTGAAAAATTAAAACTTTTGACTTCATTTGAAATAGGTTGATGATAAAAACAAATATTAAAAACATCAATAGATAAAATTGTATCCATAAATTTTAGAGGTTTTGCAATTTATGTTAAAAATTCATTATGTAAATATTTATTAAATTATGTTTGGTTTTGTTGAAAACTTTTTCTGTCAAATGTATGGTTAAAGTCAGTAATGAGCTTTAGAAGACTCGTGTGAGCACTTTGTTAAATTTGTCTCTAATTTGTGAACCCCTTGTTCTTTTTGTTTGCTTGTTTATTTATTTCAAGAAAAACATTGTCTTGCATGTCATAATCATACTTTAACTTACATTAGTCTTTCTCGTATTTGTGTATTTGAATATACATCTTGAATAGTGGTAATCTGACAATATTGCCTCCAAAGCAGGATAGGCAGATAGGGACTTAATGTGCAATAACATGGAAAGGTGAGAATTAAATCTTGTCTGGTTTCTTTTAAGTTCAGTCAAATGCGTTGTAGATAACCTAAAATTTAAATAGATGTTGGAAAATGCTGTCTGTTTCAATAAATTTATTGTTGTGTATCAAATTGTTTAATACCAAGATGATAAGATGAAGTCCCGTTTAGTTTTCCATTAAAATATGTCAATAAATAAATTATTTTTATTTTTTTAAATTTTAAAGATTTTTTTTATTTTAAAAGGTATTTTTGTGCATGCACAATTATTTGTACTTTCTGTTTTTGTAAAAAGTAAAACATTTAATTAGAATATGATATTTTGTTTTTATAAGATAAAGTGCAGGCCGTTTGTTAAAATTTTCATAACTCACCATTGGTTAAAGTATTAGTAATTGTATGATGAAAATAGTATTTTATATCCTTTTCTGTAAATATTGTAGACACACTAATCTATTTTATGTTGAAATTTTATACTTTTTTATTTATTTTAAGTTTTAAATGGTAGAATTATTATTTGAGTGTGGAAAATAAACAAATTGAGAATGTAGTTAATAAAATAAAAAAAAATAACTTTATTAATTTTGGTCACAAAACATATTTCTAAATAAAATAATGGAAAAATATATATTTTTAAGAAAATAAAGACAAAGAACCAAGAAGAACATAATGTAAAATAGTGTGATAATTGTTTTCTAATTATTATTATTTTTTTTTTTCAGCTTCTTTTTAATATGTGGCAACATCAAGAACTTAGAGAAGTTTACAAAAAAGCAGGATGGAAAGAAGGCCATTTTATTACTAGAACAATGATTGCTCGAATCACAGCTTCTCCTCCTGCAAGTGCCAATAACACATTAAGCCGACCTATTAGTACTCAAGGTGGAACAAATTATGAAGATAGAACATTGTCTAGAGGAAGGGAATTGAATACTGTTGCTCCAGGTGATTTTATTCTTAAATTTTTTTGAATATTTACCAAATATAAATAATTAAAATTCATTTATTGAAAAAGTCCTTTGATGTATAAAATATTTGGCATTAACTGCATTACCATAATAGTTTTATATCTTTCATTTTTATATAAAATTACTATAGAATTATAATTTATAAAATTTCTGTAATCTTTGTGAAATTAAAATTAATATTTTTGTATATTTATTTACAGGACAGGTTCCATATAGTCGGGTAAGTATCAAATAAATTTATTAAAAGCAAATTATATCTTTTATAATAAGTAGTAGTAATACTTATTATAAAAGATAGTAGTAAATTATGACTTATTATAAAAGTTATATTTTAAGATATATATTTCAAAAATACATTGCTTTTAGATGATCATTAAGTTATGAATCCCTTGACTTATGATAACTCAGCTTAAAATCATAATTTAAGTGTGTGAATGATCAATACAGTTCACAAGCATGATTATACAGTATATTCACAATATCCATTGTGTCTAATTCATTCTGTTTTATGTTTTAAGTTTATTATGACCATATATTGTGTGCTATAATAAATAATAGTAATGGATTATTTATTCATTCATTATTTCTCGATATAAAATTGATATATAGGAAACAGACAGCACTAATCAGAAGAAAAATTTATTTCAAAAACATTTTCAATTTATTCAAGAAGTTATCTTGCTGTTATACTACATAAACCATTCTTTATGTCAGTATTGTACCTGAGAAAGATCTCATGAGTAGGTTGAAAGCATTTCTGAAATAAATTTTTTTTTTCCCTGAATAGTTGGTATATTCACACATTGTATTTTCAATTTGACTTGGTTGACACAATGACTCCACTGTGTGTCAAGGATATTCATATATTCAATTTGTTATTTAATAATATAAATTTGCTGATTTTAATGCAGTTATCTTATTAAATATTTCTAATATGGTATTTTTGAAATATATTTTTGATATGAATTTTGAAAAAGATTTAGATTAGTTTAGAAAGATTAAACATTTTTTAAATGATATTAAACATTGTTAAAAATATACCCAAAATTAATAATTACTGAATCTATTATATTATCATTTGATTATCTCACTGCATTATATATCTGGTGAACAGTTTTATAAAAATATTTTGTCTTCTAGATTTGATTTTGTCTATATATGTATGTCATGATTAATGATGATAAAATTTGGCAATATCTTTCTATATATTATAGTAATGTTTATTTTCTTTAATATGCTGAATTACTAAACTAGCTATTCTCAAATGCGGCCACAGACTGTTTTAATGCAGCCACAAAAAAATATTTTTAAGTGGAGACATAACTATGCAAAAAAATATATTTTTGTATAGTTTAAAGAAATGGTGGATGCAATAAATTATTATACCAATAAAACTGTCCTGCATATGATAAATTAATAGGAACCACCTATACTTCTACAATTCAAAATAAGAAAAACTTATTCAGTTAATTAAAAAATGATTTTTTCCAAATAAAAATTGAATGATTGAATAAAAATACTCCCACAAAGTATAAAAACCAAATAATAAATTTTTTTCATAAAGTTAGATTAAATTACTTCAGTCATGTCATCAAATATTACAATGAATTGAATATCACATTATAGTGGGCACTTCAGGTCCGTCATGGGCAGAAGTGGGTTCATGAGTGATTAGTCAGAAGATTGAATAATTAATTTCAGTGGTCCAAAGCCTTCCTGCAAAAATCTGAAGATGTGAGACCAGAAATTAAACTCAATACTGTATTTAAGGAGCAAGCACACCCACTAGACCTGACAATTGACCATCTGACAACTTTATCACTTTAAAGAAAAGATCAGTGTGGCCAACAGCAACTTATCATGGCTGCATTGTGCAGCCACAAAAATCTCTGAGAACTGCTGTAATAAGCTGATGTTGTTAAAAATTTCAATTTTAGTAAGCTTATCTGAGCATTGATGTTATTTGTTTCTTAAATTTTACCTCTCTGATAGAATTATTTTTAACATTTTCAATATCATAGCTGTAATATTTTATTTATATGTTGGATTGATAAATTTATAGTATTTCTAGCATTTTTTAAATTTAATAAAATAATACATTTTTTAAAAATTATAATTTTAAAAGATTTGAAAGTTTGGATTCAGATGGCATTACATAATTGGAATAATTCATTCTTTGTGCAAATTATTTACACAGTTTTGATCAAAAAATAAATGAGTCTTATTGCATATAAAAACTGTATTATTATTTTCGATTACATCTGTTATATATGAATAACACAGAATTGTGATGATTTTTTTGACTGAAATATTTTAGATATTCCTTGGTAATTTTTTTTATGCATACTCCATAAGTAATGGTTTTTCTATATCATGTATCAAATTTTCACAAAGTGCTAATATTCATTTTGTATGGGTAGATAATTGTCATTGAAGTTGAATTTCTATATTATGCATAATATTTTTATAACTATTATCTATAATTTTTAATTTCATGTTACAGTATTTGATTATTGGTCAATGATCAGATATAACACAAAGTTCTCTTGTTTTTATGAAAATTGGATAGTAAAGTATGATAATACCATTAGATAAAGAAGGAACATGGATTTATAAAAATATTAAATTATAAATATTTTATATTTAAAATATTTGGTTGGTCCATTTTGAAGTAACTTTATACCAATTGCACTTAAAAACTGGAATTGATGAATTATTTTATTAAAGAATCATGTTTCAAGTATTCTTGTTATTTATGGTTTCTAAAGCTCAGTGCTTTTAGAAATAATGAATGTTTTTTGGTCATTAGGAAACTTATCGTCAATGAGCAATGTTGAAAAAAAAAAAGAACCATGATTATGTTTTAATTAAGATATTATTAAAAACTATTGAGAATTACAAAGATTCAAACTATTAAGACATGAATGAATCATATTTTGAATGCTGTCAAAATCTTGTTTTGCATTTAACCATGAAATCAACAAGATTTCTTTTTTATGGAAAGGTTGAAATTTTTGAGCAGGAGTATATGCGAATGAATAATTGTAAGTTTATTTCACTATTATTATAGTTTTCTGTATTTTTCCAAGTACAGTAGACATTTGGTTTTAATGGATGGATTCCACTTTAAAGGATTTTGGATTTAACAGAAAAAATATTTGGATTAAATTTTTATTTGATTTCAACAAATATTTGAAATTTTCATTGATAACAATGGATTATAGTAGTGTTATTTGCAACATTTTGTCGTATAATTAACATTTTTTTTAATATCAGTATTATCCTATGGAATTTAAGCGTAACACACTGCAATTTGCTATACAAGAGGAATGCAATGTTATTCTATAGAGGTTAGGCTTACTGGTTAGCATATTGGTATGGTTTTGTGATTTGTGTGCATTTATTTAGATAATTGCATTTTATGACTAGGAAAATATAAATGAAACCAGAGGTACATAGTCTTAAAAGAAATATGGCTATTGTAATACCAATATCCATATTTGTTTTAAAACTATGTACCTCTGTTTCAGATGTTCAAGTTATTAATATCAATAAGCTTTCAAGCAAGAAAAAACTTTAATTATGCTTGATCATTTTACAAAAATATTTTCAGCTTATTTGGTCCTCTTTAATTATTTATTTTACATTTAAATTACCTAAAATACACATTTTCCTAATGAAATGCAGCAAATTAATTTTACAGTTTGAAAGAATAGTATTTGTTTCCATGGTATTAATGGCATTTTCAATATTTTCTATTATATTATCATACTTGCATTTTGCATTCTTAAATTGCATTTTTTGTTAATTTAACAGTTTTATATATATAGATAATTATGAATGTTAAATTATCAAAATATATAATTTACTACACTGTATTTTTAAAACATTTTCACTATTTCTGCTTTATCAGATATTCCTTTTTCCGTATTCACTGTATCATAGATAATAAATTAAATAACTTAATTATTAGTTTCCCAATTTTGTTTCTTCCTTTTCTTGGATTACAAAAACTCTTATATGATGGAAAAAAGAATACTAATTTTGAATCAACATTGGTAAAATATGTAGTTTTAAAATAGCAATTCGTAAAATTAGAAATTCTCAAAATTCAATATGTTCTATCCACCTAATAGCAGTTTTAACACAAAATTACTTTATTAATTGTAAAATTTTTGATATACACCATTGTCAGCAATATTCTAATAATTACAGAACATATTTAAATATTTTAATATCACTGAAGATGGTGTATATTCAATGGTTTCAAACTCAAATTATATGCAAATTGAATGCACAATTTTGAAAGAAAATGAAGGGTTGAATATTTTTAAATAAAATTACAATAAAAAGAAAATATTTTACTGATATAGTAGTTACTGGTAGCACAGCACAGGTTGAGTACAGTATACTTTAAAACTTTGTTATTTTATTAGCATTAAATTATAATAATTTTTCGACTGTAACATATATTTAAGCAAATAGCTAAAATATCTTAGCAAGCCATACAAAAAAAATTGCTTTGCAGGACGGGTGCAGCCCGTGGGCCACCAATTTGAGACCACTGATGTATACCAAAAATGTTACAGTTAATAAAATATTTTTATGTCTTAAAATTGCTATTAGGTGCTAGAATTTATTGGATTTTGAGATTAATTTAAATATAAGGAGAATTAACTGAATAACTAAAAATTAGAAATAAAAATAAAAAACAGAATTTTACAAATCTTTTCAAAATATCAAAAATTCTAATTTTTTTTCATGATAACCTCCATAACAGATTCCTCTCCATTTTTCATGATGATTATATGCTAAATTTATAAAAACAAAAAATATAGTTAATTAAATAAAATTTTTTAAAACAGTTATTTTATAAAAGTTTGTCACAGAAGTGTTCATTTTTGAGAATCATAATTGCCTCTCTTCGAACTCAATGATATCATGTCAGTTAAAATGTGCATATAACAAATTTTGATTTCTGTAGTTTTTAAAAATATTATGCATATTTCTATAGTCATATTTTAAAATTATAACCTTTCATTGGAAATAATTAATGTTATAACTTTTTACAAAAAGTCTTTTAAATGAATATAATGTCATTTATGTGTGACAAATAGTTTGAAAGATATTGACGCTATAATGTTTTGAACAGCTATCATCTTTATAATGGGATCATATAGAAACCATAAAATTATTAATAATGCTATCTTGATTAATAAAAAATGTTGTAAAATTTAAAATTCTGCAATGTTTGATTATTGAAATTTTGTACACAGTTAAATGGATAAAGTGAAAACATGAGACCATTTTTTGTATAAAATGTCTAAAAATATCAATAAAAGCAACAGATATGAACAAGTAAGTATTCGAAAGCAACCTTTAATTTAGTAAAATTTTCAAGCTTTTTCAAAAGTCCTCATCAGCTGTTGTAAATTAAATAATGTTTTCTGCTAATACAAATAAAGCTAAAAATGTATTTCTTTTATTACTGATTTAATTCATAAAATAATTTTTAAAATAAAATTTAGGCTATATATAAACAATTAAATTGTTCAGCATTTTAATAGATAAGATTTCTTCCAAAAAATCCATTTAAAAATAATAATAAAGAAGTTTAGCTGAATAAGCTGGAATGATGCACTCAAATAAATTTAATTGATACAGAATTTGAACTGTTATCCATTAATAAAAATACATTTTAAGTGGTTATAATAATCCGTTATCGATTTAGATTAATTTACATATAAATGATAATTAAGTGTTATAAAATTGTTTTTTCTATGCTATCATATATTGTATATAAAAGAATTAAATATTAAAATTACAATTTAAATCAAAATTATTCTATTGGAGAGAATTTAGCTAGTTTGGAGTGTTCTTTGATTATGGATTTCTATATCTAATTTACATTAATGTATAAGTATATATAGTGAAACCTTGATTATCTGACCTAAATAGAATGGAAAATTGATAAATTAAAAAGTAATAATAATGGGATATCTAGATAGGATAGGTTGTAAAATATTCCATTTCTAGTCAAGTATCAAGAGAACAAATTTATATAAAAATTAATGTTTTCAAGACATCAGTATTTGTTTTTTCTGGAATAATTTTCAGGATCTGCTTTTTAATATTCCAATTTATTAGAAACTTGATTATATTATAATAGCCAATGCATTGCCTTAAGTAGTTGGGAAATACTCCCTACTGCTCATAAATGATAAAAATGTCAAAAATCAAACTCGACTAAGTGGCATGAATGTGTAGGTTGGATGGATTTTTTATCTACTTTAGGCAGATAAAATCAAATATATTCAATCAAACATCCAATGATTATTAAAGTGAAAGTAAATTAATCAACAGTTGGATGACTGAGGTTTCACTGTCTATACAACAATTACAATAATAAAGTAAATATAATAATTAAATTATACATATGTTTTGTTATAGTCTGAAGAACTTGCTATGAATGATCTTGCTCACATGCCAGAACCACCACAGTCTCAAACACAACCACAGCTGCAGCCAACACAACCTCAGCCACAACAGCAACCACAAACACAACCTCAGTTACAATCTCAAACTATTAAACCACCTGTTGGTGGTGTTCCAATTTTTCCTCCTACATTGGTAAGTCTTTACTATCTTACTTTTGTTTGGAAATTAAACTTTTGTAGATTGCTTTATATTTAATAAATTTATAAAATGTTAAATTAAATTATGTAATTATTTTAATAAGTTTTTATGAAATATTTTTTATTAAAAAATAATAAAATGTAGATAAACAGAAACAGCACTATCAAACTTTGTGGCATCTTTGTTGTAAAAAGTTAAGCATGATTATAATTGTCATAAAAATAGAATGTCGAAAATTTTTGCATGTAAATGACAGTGCTGTGTAACAATAAAAATCAGTGAATGCTATTCTGTCTCATTTATGTTTATTATTTGTGCTATTATTAGAAACTTAAGCTTCAAAATTTACTTTTCTTTTCTGCTAGTTATTAAAATACTATATTCTAAACATTCTGCTTGTAATTAGATCAATTGATAAATGCAAATTTGATAAAATAGTTAAATAATTCTCTTCTCTTTTTCTTGTTATATGATTTTGGGTCACTATTAAATTCAAAAATAATTTTTGGTAAGAGTAAATAATGTGTGTGTTGTTATTTTTATTTCAACTTTTAGTGGGTGGAAATTCAATATTCCTGAAGTTGTGGCTATGAATCTCCCATTTTCTGTTTTAATTACTGGTTACAGAATAATTTATTTTGTTAATTATATTTAATTTGCATTATTCCTTATCTCAGAAAATTAATTATGAAATAAGTTAATAGTTTTATATTAATAAATTTTAAATTCATTATTTTACTTATTTTCTCTAGCAGTTGAAAATTTTAGATGAAGCTTTCTAAGTAATTAAATTTTTATTACGTAAATATGTAAAAGTTTATCTGGTGTACTTATTACTGTTATGTAAGCTTTATTGATGCCTCTTTTACGACAGTTTCACATGCATATCAGCAGAATCTTTTGAAATATTTATTGGGCAAATAAATCACCAGGGAGTGCTAACATTAAACATAGATTTATAGATTAAAAAGTTACTTGTATATATGAAACATGATTTATTAAAATGAAGCAGTTTTTTAAATATTTACATAAATTCTCTTGTTTCAAAGTTTTAAAGATTCATATTATTAATATATATAGATTTTTATGCTTTTGTTTAATTCAATTTTTATATTAAGCAAAGTAGTATTCTGAAATCTTTTAGCGACAATTTTTCATTAATATTTTTGGATATCATTCGAAATTAAGTTAAATAATCTAATATTAAAAAAATGATTATATTTTTATTTTCTGATAGAATATATACTATATATTTTATTTTAATATATTATTTAGAATTGAGAATGTTAACAATTGTTAAAAATTGTTTTTAAAAAATTACCCGAATGTTCTTTACAAATGCATTGTCATTTTATGCATTTGCATTTTGAAAAAATTATAAATTTGAGATGGAATGCTGGAGAAAATAAAATATTATCTGTTTGTATATGCTAAAAAGTAGTGTTTAGTTTTTATTTTTTTAAACTGCATGTTAATTGCTTCTATATGTTTGCGACAGTAGCATTTTCGTTTCTCTCTTCCTATCAAGGATGTCACAAAATTATATTAATCTATATTTATATAATTTATATGAAAATTTATATATATATAAATATTTATTTATATATATATATATGTTTATTATTAGTATTATTATTACTATAAATTTTAATTTCTGATTAAAAAAAAGATGTATACATATAATGTGTGTATAATTTTTGTGATAATGGAATGCAAATTAATATCATTTTTTTTCTATTAATATTTAAAAATTATACAGTAATGTAGTCATGAATGATTAAATGCACTTTTTCAATAAACTAATTTTGTTTGTAAATTTAAATAAATATTTAAAATATTTTCATATAAAAATTTTAAGAGTATGTTTGTAAACTGAATGTTATCAATATATATTCTTAGTTTTTATCTACATTATTTGCTTATTCTTCTTTCTCTGCATTCTCTCTCCTTGATGCTTGTCTTCTCATTTTTATCTGGTTTTAGCCACCACCTCAGGGTTTCTAGCCTGTAGTCCAACAAATGGCCTGATGGGTGGGTGTCAATAGTACAGAAATGAATTATTCTGTATATTTTGATAGGATAGACTCGTGATTATAAATAGATAAGTTCATGTAAGTGTATTATTCAAAATTAAAGATATGAAAACCCTAGACTGTTTTCAGTTTATTTTTTCTCCAGGAAAATTGTATGTTTTTATAATTTAATATTGTATTTGATTATATTAATTAAAACAAGAATTCAAAATTAAAAAAAAAAATGTATTAATAAAAATGAAGCTATGTTTCAAATAAATGAGATGTTTTATTAAATTATAACTTTTTTTTTAATATTAAATTTTAATTTTTGTTGTTAATTAGTTTTGCAGTTATGCATTTTATTGCCAGTAACAGTCTAGTTTTTGTTGAATCGTACAAGATATTTCAAAATTTTAAAGATGTACTAATTTATATTTGTATTATCGTAAAATATATTACAAGAAGATGTAAAAATGTTTTTCTTTTAAATAATTTAATAGTTTTTATGAATTGTTTCATATTAATTAAGACAAAAAGAATAACTAAAAAATATTTATTGATTTTGGAAATATGATTAAAATTACTT
The DNA here is from genome assembly GCA_011317285.2 of Androctonus mauritanicus. Classification (NCBI taxonomy): domain Eukaryota; kingdom Metazoa; phylum Arthropoda; class Arachnida; order Scorpiones; family Buthidae; genus Androctonus; species Androctonus mauritanicus. The sequence continues at coordinate 19,570 of WUQG02190539.1, forward strand.
AAAATTTTATTTCGACATGCTTGATCGATTATTTTGAAAAATCTTGTATAAAATGTAGCTTAAATTAAAAATTAGAAATTTTATTTAATCATTAATGTAATTATTTATTTGTAACTAATAATATATAGTACAGATAGTCCTCAATTTATGATCACTTATACTTACAGCAATGATGCAATCAATAAATTCTATGATTGATCAGTCTGATTCGCATGCATACAAGTCCAGGTGTAATAGTGTGATATATTGACAATATTTTCAAAAATCAATAAATTCTAGCACTAATTAACAGTTAATAAAACAGTACCATGATGGCAAATAATAATAAAATATTAATTAAAATTAGTATTTTATTATTATTTACCGTTGCGGTCTGTGATATTGTTTAAATTTCGGGATGCACAGCAGCGACCGTTCCATTGTAATATTTTTAAATATGTTATGTAATCAACAGAATGTTATTGATAATGGTGTTTATCAAAAACGTTTCAATTAATAAAATGTTTTTGTGTGTTTAACTTGTTAATTAGTGCTAGAATTTTTTAATTTTTGAAAATAATTAAGTATAAGCAAAATGACAGTATCCTTTTTATATCTGTTTCCCATAGTTTTGTTTTTGTAAATTTATTATAGTAGTATATAGTGCCATAATAAATATTGGTAGCAGGAAACTCATAAATTTAGGAAATTTCCAACATCACACACTTTGATTTACAACTTCCAGTTTCAAACCAAACCACATAATATGTTGAGGATTATCTGTATTATAAAATAGGGATTTAGTGTGATTTACAATAATTTTATTTAACAGGTACTTGAACATACAGTTTATATTTTCTCAGATTATGATATATTTTGCAAAATATTTATTAGATGATGAATTATCAGAATTCTTTTAATACAACTAATACTTAATTATAAAAGCTAAAATAATGTATTTTTAAATTCATTTAAATTTTAAAACATATAATGTTTGATTTTGACAATAATGTTATACAAATATTGGACCAATTATCCAGCATCCCTGTATCTGAAGTGTTCAGAAAACATGCTGTTTCAAGATATGGTAAGAGTGTAGAATTCTTGCACGTATGAATTCAACATGGCGATCATACTTAGAGTGCAGATGTTTTTGATAGAATAAGTTATAACTTTGTTCACTATTAAAATATACTTCAATCATTTAAAGCAATCATTTAAAATTAAAAATTAATATCATAAGACTTAATGTATAATATTTTTTGTCATATCTCGAACAGGGATTTTACATTTTTATTTTGAACACATTCTAATCAGTTTCTTGCTATATAATGTTATTAAATATATTTTTAATCTATTGTTCAAAATATTGTTACTGTACTTTTCATTCAAATTTTTGAATTTTCTTCATTACAATGGTATATTATTATTAAAACATATATCATAATAATGAAAAAGTGTAATCTTCTTCAGTATTGTCGTCAGGCATTGGCTAAAATTGAAATTGCATATATATAATAATTTAATTTATACTTTAAAATTTGCAAAATATGTGAGTAAGACACATACACACACTTATAAATTATGCATTTTTCAATTTACATGAGATTATAGCTATTATGCCATTTCGATTGCAGTGAACTAAGAATAATTGAGATAGAATTTATTATGGCTATAATAAATTTTTATTAGCTCTGCTTCTGTAAAGTGCTAATTGATCCAAAATACTTTAATTTTAAATGCAGAACATTATTTATTTTTTGTAATTTTTAAATATTATAATAGATTTTAGGTAATGTCCCAAATTTAAAAAAAAAACTCTTATTCTGAAAATTTCAGGTCTTAAGTATTCCAGATAAATAGTCCTATACATGTATATTATTCTTTGTCAAAATATAAAGATAAGCATTTATAACTACTATTGATTTTGATGTTAATTACCAAGAAATTATCAATAAAAGTTGTGTATCATTTTATATGATATGCAAGTGTATTTGGTGTAGTTTAAAACCTAAATGTGTGTGTCCTTTATTTTAGAATGATTAAATTTATAGAAGTAAAATATATATTCTTCAAAATTAATCTTCAGTGATATAATCTTCATATTAAGTATCAAAAAAATATATTAAATAGTACCATAATTATTAAGAGATGAAGCTCCAGATTTGATTTTAACGGCATGACCATCCTGCTGAATTTTATAAAATTCAATTAATTATTATTTAGAAACAGTCATAAAAGAGAAGCCTTTGAAATTTGATTATTCACAATATTTAAATTGTGAATAAACAGTTTTCACTCTACTACTATTCAAAGGTCAATAAGTGACAAAAAGACAGTACAGTACAGGCAGAAAACACACAAATGTTGGCAAAAAGAAATTTTTATTTAACTGGAGTGCTTTCAACAATAGCAGTGGTTTTTGAACTATTAGGATAATTTTATGTTGCTGTCCTGTCAAAACTGCTGAAGAGGATTGTATTCATAATCTCAACTTACTGCTTTATCTTACTTTAACAAAAGTTTATGTATAATTAAGGAACAGCACTAATCAGCAGTCATTAACTTGACAAAACTTTATTTCAAAGCGAACGTTTTTGATGTTTCTGCATCATCATCAGGCTAAAATCTGAGTACACCAATCAATTTTTTAAAAAATTGATTGGTGTACTCAGATTTTAGCCTGATGA
>WUQG02190650.1:0-22233 GCA_011317285.2 Androctonus mauritanicus
GACCCCCTTAGGGGCCTTGTGTTACCGATGGGGATTGTACACTATCAAGGTACCACTCTAATGAGAGGGTCAGCTTACTTACTGTATTGCAGTGGGCGTGAATGGCTGAGATTACTTGTTAGGTCGGTATAAAGTGGACAATGGAGCATGACGCGCGACTACTCCCTGGTGGATGCGCTTTCTGAAGCGGTGTCAGAGCACCACATGTTCACACCTCTGTTCACATCATCATACAGTTTAATGAAGGTTACAAAAAAAAGAACTGGAAAAATTTTAATAACATTAATAATTTTCATCGGCAAGTAATTTCCTAAGGATAAAAGTCTTGTTTAACTTTTTACAACTGTGAACTTATTCACTGTTATTATCCAATATAGATGCGAATTACGATTGAGGCCTTTTTACGTATTTAATATCATTAAACGAATATACTTAACAGACTATAGAAATTATGGCAAGAGTAGATGACCATAAAGTAAATTTCATCTTCACGATGAATTAATATTAACGCAAATAAAAATAATGGTTTAAATTAAAGTTTTACAGTTCTATTTTAATTTGAAAGAAAAATATTTTTATAATTTAGGTATTTAATATTGAAGTTTTGTTAATGGGAAAGAGTTTAAAAGGGATTTAACTATTTAAGAATTAGATGGAACAATAAATAATCAGAAGCGAACGAAGATGAAAATGACACGCAAAGAATGTTGATAACTGAATACTAGGCAATTATGCATTAAAGGATAAGTTATGACATCTTGGTTCTCATTCCTTTCCATATAAAAGAGATTATGTCTGAGTTAAGTGGTACTGAACAAAGAATTAATAAGAGACTAAATAGTAAATTTAATTGAAACAATTAAATTTACTATTTATTCTCTTATTAATTTGGTTAAACGATTATAATATTATTCAATACTACTTGCTAAATGTATAAAATATTTAGATTTATTAAAATTTTCTCTGAGATTTCTCAAACTAAAGTATATTTTGAGTTTCTCTTTTTTCTGAAAACTTATAAACATTGGGGAAAAAATATGACGATTTATACTTTTGTTATTCAATTGCTCGTAAGGTTAAGCCTATATTTCATTTGAAATTTTATAATTTTGAGGAAAAATTTGATATTTTTTATATTCTAGAATATATTTTGAAAGTATAAAATAAAGAACAGATTCAAAATACTTTTTAAGAAAATATTTATTTCAGTAAAACTTAAATGAATCAGATAAAATATAGGCCTAAACATAATTGGAATGTTTTTCAAATTCCATGAAAATTTCCACCAAATTATCATCATAATCTTAATTACTCTAATATGTTTTAGACCTAAAATGATTTAAAAAAAACATCTAAATGAATGAATATAGATATTGAAATTGTTGCAGATTCAAATCTCGCTGCATGCACGAATATTTGTTTTTCCAATATTAATACAATTGCTTTTTGTTATTAAGAGATATAGTCTTGCCAAAAAATATAGATAAATGAACTCAACATTTTCAATTTAATTAATGATAAATGTTTAAGAATAAAATAGCAAATAAAACTAATAACGAGATCGATATAAAAACTTGGAATATATTCTTAGATTTGGGAATTTGTATTTTTGGCACCTTAGTCACTCTCTAAGGAACATTTTTTTAAAAATAGTAATTTACAAAATCTCTTATATGTTTAAATATAAAATAAAAAATTATAGAGGTTTAAGTTATAGATATATATGGATTTTTAGAGATCTAATTTAACTTAGAAATGATCGTGTGAATTTTTCATTAGAAATATATGGTAAATTGACGAATGAAATATGATAGCAAACAGTAATAGCTGTTAATTTTGATGATAGTACTTCATTCATTAATGAAGCTAAATAAAGGGTGCTTCAATGAATATTAAAAATAATCCGGGCAGAATCAAGAAAGTCAAACTATAAAGGTGCTTGTTTATTTGTTTCCTTTAAGTTATTATATAAAATATGATTTTATAAAGAATGTCATTCATATTTTAAGAAAATCATAATTGTGTGATAACTATAAGCAGATTGAAATATCACTCATGATTTGTTCGGTATAAAGTTTGATTTCGTAATAGCATTCTGGAGGAATGAACTACATTTCAATAGAGTTGTTTGATAAATTCGTCATTTTACCCTGAGCTATTTACATTTTATGATTTATTTGTATTGTTGGTATATTAGAATTATAATACATTTTATGTAGCGACATTATGTAAGTAAGCTTTTAAAATACTCAGGTAAGTTATTTTATGTATGGATAATATTTGCAGACGGATAGAACGTATAAAATAGAGATTATTCTTAGATCTTAGATTGAATGTGATAGTTAGAACTATGCAGGTTATACGTTATGAAATAAATTTATAATATGGCGTAAGAAATATATAATATTCCTTAAAGTATTTTATGATTTTATTCTTAAAAGATGAATAAGATAAGAATTTACCTAATTATTTTTATATGCTATAGATCAGGACTGTCTAGCCCACGGTACTACATTAAATCGTGAACTTTAAAACATTGAGATTTTTATGAACTTAATGAAGTTAACGAAGTTTTTATATTCAAATATCAATCTACATTTCCTCTTTCCATTTTATAAAATATTCCTTATTTCAGTGATTAAAATTTCTTGATCCGCTCGATGATTTTAAAATATTTCTGAACGAAAAGAAGTAAAAAATTATTATGCTACGACATTTTTACTTATGTATGTATCCAGCATGACAAATAACATATACTGTACATTATTTACGAACTATTTTTGCTTAAAAACTATCGTTAGAATTAACTATCTTTATACGCGGTCCGAGACAATTTTTTTCATTAAATGTGGCCGAAGGAAGCCAAAAGGTTGGACACCCCTGCTATAAGTTTTATATCTTATTTAATATTATCATAAAGAAAAGAAGAATTCCGCATTATAATTATAAGAGAATTTTTGTTTGTTTTAGAAGTTTCATAAAGAACAGTATCGAGAATTCTTCCCAAAGAATGAATAAATCGTATAAGAACAGTGACAAACGTTCCTGTTGTAAAAATGAAAAAAGTAAAATTTTTCACGAACTATCAAAGTGCATATGGTATTATTATTCACGTAAAGCCTATTATTAGATTTTATCTTGTTTATAATATAGATTATAGATATAACAAACGAAAAATACTGTTTATCCAATTCGGTAGTGATGCAAATAAATTTCATGATATTAGAGTAAGTGTATGTATTTACATTAATGTTAAATATTTTTTTTTGCATTCGAATCTTTCCTTTTGATTCATATTTACATCTATAAAGCATTTACTATTTTACCATTCCAAATTATAAGTTTTCTCTATAATCTCAATGAATATAACGCACAGAATCAGAGGAAGTTTATTTCAACTTATATACTATCAGTTATTTTTATTTAGATTTCCAATTCAGACTTTTCTAAATAAGTAAATTACTATAAAGTTCTTATTTAATATATTAATTGTAAACTGTTATTTTACATCGATTTTTCGTCTCAGTTAACAAGAATTTATTATATCATGAAAAAATAAATCAATACACATAGAACTTTTCAAAAACTAAATTGAACAAAGACTAAAAAATTAAGAAATTTGAGAAAGTTTTATGTATTTATCTTCAAGACATATAAATATATTGGCTAATTTTAGAAAAAATGTTAATAATTAGATCTCTACATAACTTATATATAAATAATGTTGGCACAATCTAAATTTTCTAAATTAATTTTATTTATATAAATTCTATAGCTAAATTAAATAACTTCTCAAAGAAGAAACTAATATTAACATTCTCTCAAGCAAGAAATGGCCAAACTCTTTAACATAATAAACAGTTTATTTAAATTATCAGATAATATATATTTTTTAATTATAATAATCTATAATATATTAATATAAATCAGAAATGTAAACAACATAAACATATTAATCCATTTTAAAATTTTAATAGCTTTATCTGTTGAAAATATTTTTTAAAAGAAAGATTTAAAATACTTGAATATTTCATAAGCTTGATTGAGTTTTCTAATTTGCATAACACGGCTTCACAATGGAACATTTTTATCATAAAGCGCTATGTAGAAAACTATTTATCTAATTTAAATGTTATTGCATAGAACTGTAAACTTCTCAGGAACCAAATAATCAATATTTGAATATTAATCTTCATCTTTTCTGTATTATATTTAATTAAGAAATCTCTTTGAATGGAAAACACTCTCTGTGCTTATAAGTTTAACAACAGATTTTATTCGAAATGAATTAAAATACGATGGAAATCAAATGAATTTTCAATGAATAAAGTTTTTATGACGTTACTTTGAATCAATGAAGAATTCTATTTATTTATTTTCATACGAAAAAACATATTAATACAGTAACAAAAAGTGACTTTCCATTGATGCTACGAGTCGGCTATTAGTGTTAGAATTAAATTTTCTTCTTGATCATTTTCACTGACATAGATTATGCATAAATGTGTTGTTTAGATTTACTATTTCATTGAGACCTCCTTTTTATCATTGAGCATCGATTAATATTCTAAACTTCATATTTTAAGCATGCTTGCCATTTTTGGCGCTGAATATTTATTAATATCAATCATTCTAACAACAAAAATTTTATAAGAGTATAGATTACATTCAAGCAAAGTTTACAGTTATTTTCATTATGCTGATGGCTAGCTTACATAAATAATTAAAATCATCATAAGAAAGAATACGGAAATGTTCTTTATACTCTTATTCTGTGTTGCGAAAAGTTTATTAATGCAAGATTCACTTTGAAAATAATTAGATGTAAGTTTAAATATAATAATACAAATATTTACATAAAAATTTTTATGGCTATGGAATAAATTAAATAATGTTTTAGAACCTAAAATTGAATTATTATATCTTTTATCATGACTAAAATTTTTGTTATAATCTTAGGTTTGTAGTTTGTTTATTCATAATATATTTCCAAAACATGCTCCTTTTAGAAATTTTATTTACACTTTAATTGAAATTACATTTAATATTATTTTTATATTAAAATATACCGTACTTTATTATAAATCTTTTTTGATACTCTATTTTTTGGACTTTTGTTAATCGGTTTAATGAAATAAATTTAAATGACCAATTAAGGGAAAATTTCTTTAGCCAGCTTTTAGAACTTTAAAGAATTTCATTAATATTGTTTCAGACCCAAATTTTCTAAAGAATTTTCATTAATCTTCTGACAGAGACTAAAGAATTTTCATTAATTCTTTGGAAAGTGTTTAAAACTGTAATTCTCAAAGAAATTCTGAAATTCATTCAACCCATCTACCAAAGAAAAATAATTATTTGGATATATAGGGGCTACTAATTTTTATTAACTCGATCTAAATTCATTTTTCTCAATCGGGCTTTAAATGAATGCCGTTAATAATTTTCAAAGCTGTAAAATTTGTTTAGTATCTTCAATTGAATGCGATATAAATACTTGATATAAATAAATTTAATTGTGATCATATATAAAAATTAATAAATAGTAAGATGTTTTTTTTTCAATTTTACATTCGGTTACATTCATTTAGATCGTTTAAACAGACAATAAACTATAAAAATAACATCAGAACATAAAAATGTTTTCTTAAATATCCACGTATAAAAACTGCAAAAGAATTTTGTTAGAAATTTTTTTCTACGATAAAGAATCAACAGAATTTCAATATCTGTATAACTAATTCACGGCAGCATTAATAGATCGGAAAAAAGAAGAAGAAAAAAAAATCTTGTCGGTAATTAAGAATAAGTAGCGAGACTTCAAAATTAATGCGTTAAGCTGAAAGATATGCAGATTGAATCAAGCTTTCATGTTGTTAGTTTATCAAAAAAAATTTTTTTTTAGAATATCCGATTTTTAAAAATAAAATTAGAAAAGAAGATAACTCATTTCTAGCAGGACCATTAATTAAACATAAACTTAAGATATGTTTATAACACGGGATTATTTATTTTTACGGAGGAAAAAAAGGGGTAAATCTTCCGAGTAGATTGGTAAAGAAACACTTGGATAATTATGAAAGAATCGTGTTGGGTAGAGAAACAGGCTTGGTTTTGGTGAGAGCCTTTACTGAACTCGTTTGTAAACAAAGTACGGGTGGAGGATTTTGTGCAGAGGGGAATCGGAAAGGGAAAAGCGACGACATTTGGGACTCGGTTGAAAGACAAGCCGACCAAGCAACAGCATCGACTGGACGTTATCGCGGATTTTCCAGCGAATGGCCACGGCAAGACCATGGACAGCGGGCGGTCGGTTCCCTTGTGGCATCATATCCCGACGGATTCCCCTTCTTGCCCGGTGGTCGACACGCTTGTCTGATTCGGAGTCCGTCAACTTCCTTATAAAACCTCTGCTTCATGTCTACCTCTAGTCAAACGGCCTTCAACTACTCCACCCGATTTACGGTCGTTCCCACTTTCCAGTCATTTCTTTTGTAACCGTTCCGTTGTACGTCCCTGATTAATTGATGCACAACTCCATTCTGTATTATTTATAGTTAAAAACCGTCCATCCACATCTTACGTTTTGTCAAAACCCTTGCCTACTTTTCATGTTATCCTCATAAATTTCTTCGCAGATTTTTATTTCCTAATGTCCGTTTAACTGCCAGAAAATAAAAATAAATAGTGTAATTCGATTGTATCTCGGAATCTAAGCAATAAAATATTCAATGACTTTAAAAAAATGAGAATTTTTTCCTTCCCTTTTTACCAATGATGATAATTTTACTTTTCTTCTTATAAAAACGTTCTTCGTTTATTATGAAATACAACATAATTTTAACTGATTAAAACTACAGTATAAAATCTGCTGCAACAATTTTACATTTTAAAAGCTTTAAATAATAAAAATAACACAATTTAAAAGCATTTATAATTTAATTTATTAAATTAAATTATATCAGAAAAGCAATAAAATTAATTTTAAGAAGAAACTTTATGAAAGATTCAGAACGAAGACAATAACGAAAACAGCTGGAAGAAACGGGAAAATATATTAACATATTAATATTAAACTATGAATTTTAATATTAATTTTCTTTTGACATTTTTCTTAATATAATTTAAATTACGTTTTTTCTCATTTTAAAGATAGTAAAGTAGAATATCTTTCAAGACTGTTTGATTAACAGTACATAATCATTAAAATTATACCAATATATTAAAAAATTATATTTTTTAGAAGACAAAGAAGACAATGTTTTTCTGAAGATCGTTTTATATTTGAATAAAACTATCAAGAAACTTAAAAAAAAAAATAAACACGATTATTGTGTGCGAAATCGAGAAAAATACCGTATTCGTGTTTCCATCCTAAGATTCCTAACGTCTCACTCTCGCCATCTGGTATCAAACTATGAAATTAAGATAATCAACTTTTGTTTAAGGATACTACCGCCATCTCATGGAACAAATATAAATGAAATTTAAGAAATAATTATTATATTATTTTAAAATTTTTAAATAAAAACATTTATTGATAATATTTTATATTTATATTTATTTTTTAATGATATTTAATTAGAAAGAGGTATTAATACTTAATAAATTATAATTTCTTTAAACTATAAGAACTTGTTTTTTTTTAAATGGAAAAAGTTTGTTGTCACTTAAAATAAATTTATTTTCTTAATCCTGAAAAAGAAGGGAAAGTGAATAATGATCTAAAAACTTAATTATGCATTCTATTTTTTAGAATCAAATAAAAAAGGGTTATTAATAAAAACCAAGAAGAAAAAATAAAATTTATTGAATTTTTATGAACAATTTTTAAATTGTTATGAACGCCATCTGTTAGCTGGATATGGATTCATAATTATAATAATATTTGATGATAAAAATTAAATTCTTCATAAAAATCATCAAATTTAATATATTAAAATATTTGATAAACAAATTTATATATATATATATAAATTGCTGATTTAGAATAATTTATAAATTGCATATAAATATTAAATATATAGTTAATATTTATATGCAAAGAAAATATTAGAAAATATTTCCTAAAAGGCGGAAAAACTATATATTTTATATATAATTTTTATTTTCGTATTATTTTCTTAAAAAATCAAACACAATACGAAAGTCGAAAAAAATGACAAAAATAGTGAAACTGAAAATTTGTAAAAGCGTGTCATTTAATTAAAGGAAAAGTGTTGTTCCTAATCATCATATTAATTAAGTAGAGGGAGAAAAAATTCTGAATAACAATTAAGGTGCTACAAAGTCTTCTATTGTTTCGGATAATCCAAAATAAAAGTTGAATTTTTGAGGGTCGGTTGCACAAATACAAAGCCGAAACTGTGGAATAAAAATACAAGGAAAATAATTATTAAAGGACAGTTGAAAGTGACGAACATTTCGTTAGACGATCCAAAGAAGAAAATTTTTTCTTCTCTTCTCCGTGTTAATTGTTAAATTTGACATTTTTTAATAATTTTTATAAAACAATTTTACCTAAATATCACTTTCTTTTTCTATTGTTCATTGTCATCAGTAATATTTTTGAATAAGACCGTTTTTTCTTCAAATTCTGTCCTTAAATTTCGTTAGGAATAATTGTAAAAAAATATTAATTTTTTAAGTTCAAATCTATTAATTAATGTTAAATTATCATTTAATCGTGATCATTTTTATAAAAAATATTGCTTGATTGAATCAATGAATAGTTTCAAACGTTTGAAATTTTCTTAAATGACAAATAAATTATAAAGCATTTTAAATTAATCAATATCTACAGTATGATGCAACCGCAATAAGATAAATATTGAATCCAGTTGAGATTATTCTTTTAATTACGCAAATAAATATAAAAATTTAATTAAAATTTTTATCGATAGTAGTTATTGGGAAAAAATCTTCCAAACGATTATTCTATATATCATGCAAAACTGATAGTTTCAAATAAGTATAGATGGAATTTTTAAAAACTGTTAACGCCACTATGTTGGAATATTATCAGATGGAGATTTCAAAATTAATCGTCACATTGCTACAATGAAAAACCAATGATCGTCTTAAATTTGAAGCTACTGCGAAGTTTTTCGGTCGACTTGACATATACTCAGAAAAATACAGTAATTACATAAATCCATTGTTATAAAATATCCTTACAGATTCTAAATCTTTCAATCTAGAATCCTTTCAAATGTAATAACATCATTCAAACGTAACCAAATAATTTCAGAGATATCAACATTTTAACGTTTCAAACAATTATCATACTCGATTAGAACGGACGTCATTTTATAGTGAGATCTTTAGCATGATCAAAATTAATAGGAACATTTCAGCGAAAATATTAGCGGGAAGTTTTAAAAAGAATCATTGCCATAGTAAGGTTATTAGCTAATTTGGGTTTAGAGTTTCCAGAACATAACGAAGGTAAAGGAGAATTTTATAACTTTTGAACGACGATAAAACAATCTATTTAAAGATTTTAAAAAACTTAGAAGCAACATATTCACAAACTAACTGCTACTCATTAATGAAGAAATTCTATGACTAATGAATGTTCATATGAAATTTGAATGTTCTACGATGTTTGATTCTCAAAAACTTTGTGGATGAATAGATGGACAGAGTGGATATATGTTTCCAATTTTCTGTAAGAAGTAACTTTTTATACAATTCTTTCCTGTAATATCAGTTATAAGCAGAAATCTTTCCCTGATAATTATATAAAAGAATAAGTTTCTTTAAAAATATTAAATTCAATTTTGGATTTATGTTATTGATTTATTACTAGATTAATTACAAGAAATTTCCAAGAAAGAAAAACAATAATATACAAGTACATTAAAAATGTACAGGAGACATCATCATCTTAAATATTAACTAGTTATTTAAAAATTTAGTTTTTTATCAATATAAATATTAATTCTGTAATTATTTCTCTAATACAAAAACTCTAATTCTATAAATTATATGAATATTTGCAATTATCAAACAATGCTGTACAATATTCAAGGCAAACAATTTTTTTACTTTTATAGCTTATATTAAAAATATTTTCCTCCTAAATAGTAAAAAATTATTTTCGAAAATTATATTTTCCTTAAAATATTAGGAAATTCCTTTTTTTAAATTAATTTTGCGTGAAGAGTCAATTATCTTAGTTATATATTTTATCGAAAGATGGCGACACCGTCAACAGAGATTTATAAGTTACGTTCGATCATATTTATTTTGAACGAAATAAATTCAGGAAAATATAAATGCGTCCAAATTAACTTTTATTCTTGAATACATGGGTGATAATAGAATGACATCGAATTCGTAACAGAATTATTTTGTGTGAAATAGTTGGAAATATAGACAGATTCAGGTCAGGTACACGGTTTAAAGAAGGTGTGAGAGACTGTAAAGGAAGTTTTTGTACAAAAGAGAAAATGCTATTTTTATGCGAACAATTAACTCTAGGTCATATGAGGACAATGGTAGACAAATTTCAGTTTTACCTCTTCCATAATCTAAAAATGATCAGAAAGATATGAACTTATAAGTATAGTCCTATTTGCTATATATTTCTTTAAAAAAAATCAAATTATACGTGTTCTATAACCTTAATGAGAATTTATCCGATATTAATCAGTAATCATTTAACTGTTAGTTATCTCTATCTATAAAACATCACGCCATATATATAGAAATTTAATTTTTGTTTAGATTACTAACCAAATTTTCATAATGCTAAACTTCTTTTTTAAAACATTCTCCGTTTAATTTCGAAATAAAATTTTTAATCTTTGTTCAAAATTATAGTAATTTCTTCTTATTTCGACTTTTTTCAAAAGATTAGGATATGAATAAGGGGAATAATTAAATTGCTACATCAGGGATCTTTTCATCATTTTTTTTTTTTTTTTTTTTGTTATTTATGATGGCGACACGCTCAAGGTAAAATATTTACGAAATCACGTAATACGATAATAATATCAATCATTTTCTTTTACCTAAGCCAATTTACATATCAATTATGTACTACTATCATATCAATTTTTAGAAGTTTCGTAAATTCTTAAGGGAGTATTTGAAGTGTCATTTACTATTTTTAATAAAATTAATATTATAATCCTATTTAAAAGTGATTGTTTAAAAAATATTATTATTATTTTTTAATGTAAATGATTGACTGATGCTCTTATTAAATATGCGTCGATGGAACGGTAAAGAAAATCGAGTTTAAAATATAAAAATATGATTTTATATTCTTCTCTCGTATAATAATTGTAGATGGGAATATTTTCGGAAGATCGAAAATTTATTAAGGATGTGAGAGATTAAAAAATAAAGTTTATTTAGATGTGTTTTATAAGTTATCTTACCCTAAGGTACAGGCACGAGGACAATATATTATCTAATCCTATTCATGTATTTTTCCCATAATTATAGCAATTTCTTTCCTTTTAAACTTTCTACTTATAGTTCTATCCATTATTCTCATGCTACTTAAATCTCATCTCCATATTATTTTAGAAAGTAGGACAGATCATTCTTCTTATCACTTTCTATAATAATATCCATTAAAGTCAATATCTATTCTTATAGATTGGGCTATGTTGTGATTAACATGTTAAACATTCATTTGAATAATAATTACTTTATATAAAATTAATCTAATTACAACTTTTGTATACGACTTTTGGATTAAGAAATTTTTGTGCGAGATAATGTGTGTCTTAAAGTTTTTTTATTTATTCGATTATAGGCCCACTTATCGAAGGCTAGACGTATCACGTTAGTTTGAATAATTCCTAGACTCGCGTGAAATAATTAAAATCACTTTCGCGAATTTTATGATCTAAAGCAATACTGTAATTCAATAACAGAAAACTGTTTATGAATGCAGAACACACCCATTAACTACTATTACATAAACAAATTTTAAAACAAGAACATAAATAGCTTATTTTTAGAAGTTTTAAGTCATTAATTAAAGTTATTAATAAAATAAAACCTTCTGTTCGTACGCTAATTCGGAAAGTCCCAAAAGATTCCGTTTTCAGATAAGAAATGTCGTGACGTCAATAAATTTACACGTGGTTTTTACAACATGAAGATGGAATTCTGATTTTGTTATGAGAAAATTGTTCGAGTTGAAAGGTCGGTCATAGTTCCTCGGTTTCAGTTCTGGAAGAGAATTTTTAAATAGAGAATACAAATATTAATGCTTGGTTTATTTTTAGCTCTCAATTAAGCGAATAAATTCATTTTAGAACCTGTTGACGTGATCAAGCAACTGAGTGGACTAAATTAATAATAATATATTGTCTGAAAATGAAGTGAATAAACTTTTTACATCTTTTTTTTCTAGAGTAATTATTATTAAAAATTTCTCAAAAATATTTACGTACTAAAGAACTGAATTAAAAAATTAATTTAGATATACTAGAGGTATAAAAATACTAGCAGTTAGTAATGCTTATTTAAGCAGAGTATTTTTATTTTTTTTTTAATTCTATAAAAACTATTACAAAAATTTTAATGAAATGAAGTTGAGCTATAGATGAATTGGTATATAATCTGTTCGGTATAATAAATGCTCTTAATTAGGTCAAGTACTTCATCTTGACCTAATGAGTAAGTAAGTAGGTTTCTCTCTTCACCGATCGTTTCCAATTTTGACTTTCTTTGTAGAAATTATAAATTAATTTTTTTTCATTTTATATATAGACTATATTTATATAAATTTTACCATGAAAAAATCGCAGATTTGTACTAGATTTTAGACAATTGCAAGGTTCATAAAATTTATCTGAAGTTTTTTGAAGTAAATTGAGTACATAAATTCAGAGATTAAAGATTGCTGTAAACAAAAATGCTTGCTTAAGATTCATAATTATTTTAAATACGTTTATAACTACTGCGATTATTTTCCTAGGTCAATCTAGACCTATATTTAGTCGTTATAACATAAAAAAGAATTAAAAACAAAGCTTCGTATAGAAAGCACAACGACCCGTTCTATCAAAAATAGGATAATATACGTTTAATCTATATTATAGCCTATTTTATTATATACCTAAACAAAAAATAAATAATCAGGTATATTTATATTTATAAAAAATGCAATTATTTTTACCAATTAAAGAATTTTTTATGAAAAAAATTGTTTTATAAAGAATATTAATTTATGTAAATATTATATCAATTATGTTTAGTAATAAATATAAAAATACTTCTGTTAATTAGGATTTAACATATATATATATATATATAGCTGCTTATCCAGTAGCATTTACTAAGAATATGCAAATATTTTGTGACGCTTCAATGTTTGCATAACACTATTACTCAATTGCGAAATGAACTTGTAACTCGGAAAAACCGTGGGTAGACCATCTTTCATTTGGAAAACCAGATTCTCAGTTAATTTGAGTGTTAAACCGTTATTACTCATTTTTTAAGTGCAAGGTTTGTAAATTAACCCAAGTTCTTGAAATTTCTTATATTACTTTCGTTAAAGAGAAAGTAATATAAGAAATTTCGAGAACAGAAACTATTTTCCTGCAGTTAATCTTATTGAAAAAAAAGAAGAAAAGCTAATCTATGCACAAAATTTGTTATTTATTATAAAAGAATAGATTATTATTAATATTTTTTTATTAAATTTAAATATATTAAAAAGTCACGCAAGTTACAGAGAAAGGTTTTTATTATCATTAGTGGTTTGATCTTTAAAATAACACATAACTGCACATAATATCATAACTAAGGCCCCAGATAAATTCATGAAACGAAAATGGGAATTTCCTATAACAGAGAATTTTTGAAAATGTCAAGTTAACAATAATATTAATTTAAAAAATGATGTAATAAAATTATGTTTTGCCCATCTCTCAGACAGAATAAATATAAAAAAATAAAAATTTGTTTTTTTTTAGTATTATTTTTAAAAATTTCAAAAATCGAAATAAACCAATAGATAATTTTAAATTTTGTTAAGACAAATTTTAAAAAAATTATCATTTTTTACTTAATATTTTATATTTAAAATCGTTTTTTAGTATGAAATCATTTGGAATAATAACCTTCCAGAGATTTTTGAAAAGTTAATTGTTATTTAAGCCTTAATAAATATAATTAAATTATTTTTTAGCTATTATTATAACAATAAAGTCTTAAAATTTGTGCCCATTCAATATATCGTATACCATTTTATATTTTGAAAAATTATATTAAAGATTATAATAAATTCGAATAATTATCATAGTTATAAATAACTACGTGATACCTGGAATTATAAATAACAAAGAAAAATTTCTAGCTGATAATTTTTAGTTTATTATTCCACATACATTTATTTATGGAATATTAAAGTAAAAATTAATTATTACGGTTACAATAAATTTTTTTCTTATTTATTATTTACTATAAGTCTGAATTTATCAATAATTTTTGTAAGTTAGAATTTAGATAATAAGATTTATTATTTAAAAATTAAAAGAAAAAATCAGTTTAATAAATAAATATATAAAAAGGATGACACACAAATTTAAACATCATATTAAATGAAGATAAATTGAATATTTATCACGACTGTTTCTATTATGAGATAAAATCTATTTTAAAATTGAAAGAAACTGGATAGATCAATTTAACTATCTTATCTATATAGTATTAAAATTTAAACTATTATAAACTATTAAAAACAAACATTTTTATTTTTCTTATAGAACGTAATTTTCAACAATGGAAAATAACTGGTTTTCATTGTTTAGCAGATATTAAAAGATTAGTCAACAGATTTGTTTAATGTTTTATACCTATCTAGTTAAGAATGATCATCATGTGATATTTTTTTTCACAATTATTCAATTTTAGACATTTTGATTAATTATATATTAATCTATAAATAGAATCTTTCTTCTTAAGCTACCGTATCTATAATAATTTATTTTATATTATATAAACTACAATATACACATTTTTAAATTTAAGAATTAAAAATTCAATGAGTTTATTTTATTTTTTCTGAAAAATTCATAACGGCTGTAAATTATCGAAATTTATTCATTACTAAATATATATCCCAAAAACAGTTAATTATGTTTTGTCGCATTACAAGTGATAATTTTTAATTGTAAAAAGTTTTCTATACTGCATTTTTCTATATTTTAGATGTTGTTATAACTAAAATGTAAAATATAACTCAATAAGAACTTCGATATAAAAACTTTTTTTTATCTAAAATTGTAACTAGATTAGAGAAATGAATAAATAATGAAATCATTTGTTCATTCTCTCCACTTTAGTATGGATTTTTATAAAAGAATAATAATTCTCATCTGTTTTATACATCCTGATTCTAATTTATATCTTAATAATACCAAATGATAAACCAATAAATATTTCTAATGATAAAATATTAATAACTAAAATTGCTGATAAAATTTAATCAATAGCTTGATTAAAACACTGTAAATGAAACTGAAAGTTGACTATTTTGAAATAAAATTTATCGATTGTTAGAACGAAAGTAAAGTAAAGAAAATAAAACTTTTTATTTTGTGTTCTAATGAGTGTAATGTTTAATTATGATAATCGCAATTTACTCATACTATGATTATTATACTATTAAAAGAACTATTGCCAATACAATTTAGTTTTTAATAACTTTCATGAGTGTCTCTATTTATTTTCTGAATCATTAAATAAAGATTTGAAAAAAAAAAAAAATTAGAGAAATTCATATCTCCAATATTTAGATAGTTAAAAAAAATCTATTTAATTATTAAAATATTGTTTTGAAATATCTTAAGATTATACTGTATTTTAATACGAAGTAAATTTTAACCTATATTTACGCTTAATTCTAATTAACGCATTTCAAAAATACAGTACTAATATTTCATCTCTTGATAAAGGCAGCTTAACTTCCTTACGAAAACTTTATCTGGTAAAATGAATGAATGTTAGGATATATAGTCCTACATATTCTTAATGAATATCGAAATCATTAGTCAGTTTCGAAAGAATCGCAAAGCATAAGATGTTTTTGAGGTCACTAAATCTATATTAGTCGTTGAATATAGCGATACATCAATTACGTAATCCGATGAAACACGGATGGAATATTATTTTTGAAGAACGTTAAACGTGGTTTACATAATAGTTTCTAAAAATTAAAAAATATATCGAGGCATTAATGCTTGCTCTTGAACGAAAAAGCAAAACAAAAAAAAAAGAATTATCATGTTATCAAATTTAACCTAAATGATTAGGTTACTTTTACAATAATATTAATATGATTATAAAAACTTGTTTCAAGAAACTAATCATTCTTAAATTTTAGATATCAATCTGTATTTATGAAAGGTTATATAAGTTTATAAATTTTTAAATTTAATCCATAGTCAAAGATATCATTCATATCAAACATTATCTTTTTTTTTTTTTTTAATTCATTTTTTAAAATTCCATCGAATCGATCAAGCCTATTCAGGAATTTGAACTCATTTTTTCTCACAATAATATCAATATTTCTGATTTTGTTTTTAGATGAAATAAAATTAAACTAAGATAACTGAAATTTTCAAAAAAAAAAAAAAAATTAATTAATTTCAAAGGAAAAAAAAAGTATTTTTAATATAATTTATATTTTAGAAATAAAAGTTCATGCTGTAATGACTAAATCTTTGTCAATTTATTCATAAAAAAATTATGAATATTTTATGTTTAACTATTGAGAAAAATCCGGATTCATCTCTTATGATAGCGATATTAATCTAATATAAATATACAATTAAAATAATAATTTATTAAATAAAACAGTTATAATATTTGTCTTACAAAAAATTAAAATTAGGAAGGTCTAGTAAAAAAACTTGATTATTTTCCATCAATAGGTAATGGTTAAAGCTGAACAGTTTTAATTTTATACAATATCTATTTCACCAAGGCAGGAAAGCGAAAATCATATGATATTAGTGAATAATTGATGAATATTAGGATGAGTTTATAATGTGCAGTTCCTCTTACGTTACAGTATAATAATAAAATTTTTTATCCTTTCAAAATTCGTATAAATAGCATTTGTTTCAATTAAGAAAATTTTAAAACATTGAGGAAACAGTACTGACTGATTATTCAGATTTAATTATTATTTTTCACCGTATATGCTCATATTTTGCTTGCTTATGCATATATATACAGTATAATCAAAAATAATTAAATTTATATATATATTTGCATTTTAAGATTGAGTAATAGAAGAGTGATTTAGATTAAATTTTCTTGATTATTATTAATAAATATTTTATTTAATTAATTACAAAGGAAAAATTTAAATTTTATATGAAAGGATTATAATTTTTAATACTGTATTACGAAAACATTATTATTTAAAAAATTATTATTTTTAAAATTGTTAAAAATATTAAACTTTTATTATTATTTCGAAACAGAAAACAATTCATAAATCATGAGTTGACAAATAGTTCTATTAATCAAGTTTGCGAAACTTAAACTTTCTTCTTTGTCACACATTATAGTGATTAATTAGCAGGTTGTAAATAATTTCCAATTTTGACCTCTTCTTAATAATGATAATGTGATGCTCTATTTATAATTACTACATATAGAATTTCCTTATAATAAATTATAAAATCATTATTTTATTAATAATTTTTTTATTATTTATTTATTTTCCTTCCTATGGAGTTCTAGCCAGACTTCGAATATAGTATTTGATGTAATCGCATAAGTAAAAATGACAAGATTATGTTTATGAGGAGGGCTCAATATCAAGCAGTTCTGTTTTCCTATTGGAATCAATCTTAAGGCCCTAGAAATGCCAAAACAACCTTGTTTTCGTATAGCCCACAAATGACAGCCCCCAATGATATACCAGAGTAGCTATTCTCGCGAAGTGAAAAGGAATTTTTAGCGAAAGGGACACCTTTCATGAATATCGGACTAGACAATGATATACTCTGAGTTTCTGTCTTCTATTCATGGAGTAGTTTTATTATTAATAATTTAAACGAAATAATAAGCAGTTAAAAGATGATGGATATTGTGTTTTGTTTCTTCCTGTAGTAATCTTTCTAATTTCGTTTCCTTCACACAATTCCTTTATCCTTCATTAAAAATTTTCATATATATTTCTTAGTTTTCATAAAATAAATTATATGTATTTATGGAAACAATTGTTTAAAATATCAAAATTATTTCTAATTTAGATTCACTTCGTCGATATCAAGAAAGAATTCTCTTTATACCGTGCAACAATTCCTGCTGTTGAGCTTATGAGGCATATTCAAAGCGAGACACATAATCAACTGATTTGTTTGATATAATTTTATTTTATTTTTTCTATATTTCTCTTTTATAAACATGTAAATCCATTAAACAAACAGTTTTATGATCATTTTTATCTTTGCTTTCTGTTGAGAAAGTCGTTACATTGAAATCAAACTATGAAATAGTAAAAATTATTTTTATAATTATGGATTAGTTTTAAGTTTGAATTTCGTATAATAGTGCAGACTAAAAATATAAAAAAAAAAAAACAAATTCTTTCAAAGTAAATAATGATATAAAAAGAGATTATATACTAAAGAAACAAAAGCTAATTCCTTCCCTAAAATGTTTATTTTTATGCAATAATGCATTAATCAAATATCTGGTTAAATATACGCATCTCTACAAAGTCAATCTATAGAACAATTTTTTTAAATAATAGTTTTGAACAACTCTTCTTTGTGAAATTCAAAAATATATTCCAGCAATTGAAATAATTAATGATAAAACTATGCAATTTTTTTTAGTGAGGACAATAACTAATTTTCTGAATGACGCACATACTTTATTTTAATGCAAGGAATAATGATAAAATAAAAAGGAAGAGATAATTCGATGTTTTTCCTCATGCCAACAGCAAAATTAAAAACAAAATATATAGTTTTCGAGAAAATTATACAATTCTTACATCAAATCATATTGCTAATCGGAATATTAAAATTGTATAAAAAAAATATAGGGCCTACAATTTTAATATTCCGATGGGATAAACCGGTGGGAGACGTTCAAGTCATTGCCTTAGTTAAAAAATTTTGATAAAATTAATCCGTTTACTTTAGATCTATATCAATTGAAGACGATATGTTTAATAATGGACGATTTGAATATAATAACTGCATAGAGTAAAATAATTAGATGTAATTCAGAGAATACATAATGGCATAATAATATGCAAAGTTGCTTTCAGAACTTCGTTAGTGAAACCACTGCGTGCCATTCCCTGCTAAATTTCATAAAAAATTTATCAATTGCTTCAAAATCTATTAAGACAAGTCACATTCTATAATACTTCAAATGAAAAATGGGGTTTTTATAAAAAAACATCATCCATTCATGAAACGTTCTGTTTTTATGTTAGAAAAACATTTATAAAATTTTTTTATCTTTGATATAAGATAAAAAATAATAATAGTCATTGAAAATGTAAAAACTTTGAATTTTAAAAGAGTTATTTCAAAATTTCGCTGCATTGTTTTTAGTCTAACAATTTTGTAAACAAGAAAAAGCAAAACAAAATCACTTGAATTAAAAATAATATTCTCATATAAATAATCTAAACTGTATAATTGTTATGCTGTCGATATAATCTGAAAATTATAATATGCTCATATAATATGCAGTAGACTTCCGATTATCCGGTTTGCGGATTAACCGAGGTTAATACAAAATTATAATTAGGCATTAGTTTAAATTATTGTATTGTATGCAAGATTATTACTATTGTATTTTGAAGCATGAAGTTTGAAAAATAATTTAGAAATGGTTTGTAAATAACAACCAAATCTGATTTCTAACTCCAATGATGAATTAAAACTATTTTTATACTGCATATATTTCGAATAAATAATTGAAAACGAATGCATTAAGGGACACAAATGATACTTCAGCACAACAATCAGTGCACTAAAAGAAGATACTGTAAGTCTTTTAGACAGCAATGATTCGGATGATTGATGTCCGGATAATCAACGCTTTATTGTATTGAAATAATTTCTTGTTGCAAATAGATAAATTTCTTGTTTCCTTTTTCCTATAAATAATAAAACATTTCCTATAAATAATATTAAAAATAAATAAATTGCATATATATATATATATATATAGGGGAAGACCGCCTATATTGGACCCCCTAAGATCTCGAGGACTTCTACAGGACATTTGAGCGGGAAAAGATATAAAAACTGCTCTGTCTAAGAAATACATGTATTAAGAGTCGAACCAAATAGTTATAATTTATTTTTTAATAGAAACAGCAATATAAATCAGTTTTTTTGAAAAGTCTGCAAAAGTCCAAATTAGGCGTACCATGTCCTAAATTGGACCATACTATTCCTAAATCGGACCATAGTGAAAAATAAGATTAAAGCTACAAAAAATAAAATAATTCTTTTGTTTACTACAAGCATTCTT
Organism: Androctonus mauritanicus; assembly: GCA_011317285.2. NCBI lineage: Eukaryota > Metazoa > Arthropoda > Arachnida > Scorpiones > Buthidae > Androctonus > Androctonus mauritanicus. Next base: position 20,500 of record WUQG02190650.1, read on the forward strand.
TGCAGTAGTACTTTTTTGTTCTTGGTCCCACTTTTGCGCAGTTTTGATGAGCCGATTCTTTGCAACTCATGCACTGGATCATATCCTGTACCTCATCCTGTTTGTACAATTTGCAAAGCCATCCCACCATGTTATTTTCAATATCTGCAGGAAGGTCAACAGTTCTTCCAAATGCCTGCTTATGTTCTACAGCATTAATATTGGTACCATCAATGCGCCTCTTTAATATAGTTTCGGGACATTATAGGTGGGAGCTGCACTGTTTAGCCCTATGTCCCCATTTCTGTAGGCAGTTAAAGCCCTTTCCATCAACTCTTCTTCCCAGGCATCATATTTGCCTCGTTTTGATGTCATCTGTAGAAAGTGAAAGATAAAAATAAATTGTATACCCTACGTAATTCTGTTTAACCTACGCATTCCGAATAAAATATATATAGGCCCATTGTTGTTGTTGTTGTTAGGTCCCATCAAGTCGAGTTCGACTTCTGGTGACTGTGTAGACAAATACTCGCCATTTAGACCTGTTTTTGGTCAGATCGCACAGGTCTCTCAAAGTCTTTCCAGTAGTTGTCTTGATCCTATCTATCCATCTTGTTCGTTGTCGTCCTCTTCTTCTGTTTCCCTCGACCTTTCCAAGCATAATCGTCTTTTCCAGTCCATGCTCTGCAATCATCACATGTCCAAAATATGAAAGCTGCTGTTTGATGATCATGGCCTCTAGGAAGCAGCATGGTTTAACTTCATCCAGCACTGATTTATTGGTTCGTCTTGAAATCCAAGGAATTCTAAGCAGTCTTCTCCAGATCCACAATTCAAAGTAGTCTATTTTCTTTCTTTCACATTTCCTGATTGTCCAACTTTCACATCCATACATTACTACAGGGAAGACCATTGCCCTAACTATTCTTATCTTAGTTGGTATAGAGATATCCTTATCCTTCATTATTTTGGACAGACCAGTCATTGCTATTTTTCCTAGGGTCAATCTCCTTCTGATCTCTCCAGCGCACTGTCCCTTTTTATCAATTCTGCAGCCTAGGAAGACATAGTTGTCCACAACTTCTATCTCCTCACCATCAATTTTAAAATCATTACTCATATTTGTTGTCATTACTTTGGTCTTTTCTATATTGGCCAAAAAGACCAAAGTATTAGCTCACATTTAGCATTCTCTTTTTTTACTTTCTTGATCAGTTGCAACAAATCTTCCTTGTTTTCAGCCAGCAGAGTGGTATCAACAACATATCTCAGATTATTAATACTTTTTCCACCAATTCGAATACCAGCTATAGTATTCTCTAACTGAGCCATTCTCATAATATATCCACTGTAACAGTTAAAAAGGTATGGAGAAAGTATGCAACCTTGTCTTACTCCTTTTCTTATTTTGAACCATTTTGTCTCTCCGAATTCTGTTCTTGCAGTAGCTTCTTGGCCAATGTAAATTTTTCTCATGAGTAAAATTAGATGCTCACAAACTCCCATGAATCTCAAAACGTTCCACAGTTTATCATGATCGATACAGTAAAAAGCCTTACTGTAATCAATAAAGCACAGGTATACATCCTTTTGATATTCCCTAGCTTTCTCGGTTATCCGTCTGATGTTTGCAAGTTGGTCATGTGTTCCTCTGCCTTTCCTGAAGCCAGCTTGCACTGCTGGCATTTCTCTTTCCATGTATGGCTCTATTCTTTTCTGTAAAATCTTTAGTAATACTTTACTGGCATGAGAAAT